>JAQIXX010001394.1:0-34479 GCA_034700605.1 Willowsia nigromaculata
TTAAATGCATGTAAAATGCACGTTTGGGGCGAATTAAGAAATTACCCCTGGGGGCCGAACCCCTCATTTGCGGGTGCCGAGAGTGGTGTCATTCGACTCCCCAGGTCAAGGGCTTTCATTTAATATACGGTTCCGCGCCTTCGGCGCGGCCCCGTAAACTAAACCACAGCCATATTATATATATATTATGCTTTAAATTTGCCAAAAATATGACTTTATCGTCTCATATCTTATGAACTGCACAAGTTGTAATTAGTATTTGCGATTGAACTTCAGTACGCTTAGAGTAGAGTGTAAAATTATTTTATTTATAGTTTGCTTAATGTATCAGGAGAAATCAACAAGCAATGAACTTTAAACATGCACATCGAGAAGATCCTTGAAGAAACCCCATGTCAAATTTTCTTGTACCTAAAAATTAGTGATTAAAAAAATCTACAGAGCTGTGAAGACAAAAAGGAAGAGTCAAAAATAAAGCTCTGGTATTGTTACAAACTTTTTGAGCATAAACAATACATACGTTGAGATAATTCCTAGTGAGAGTGATATGCTTGATAGAGTTTTGATTTACGTTTCATTAAAGTACAAGTAAATCTTGCTCTCATGCTTTAAAAAGTCTGAGCGCATAAGACACACTGACGTTTGTCTTAAATCTGCAAAAAGTATTTTAAGATTTTAAAGCAACGTATCTAATTAAAAAGAAGAGTGAGTGTAAAGAAAGACGCTAGAACTTGATGAGTAATTTGTTTCGATTGATAAGCAATATAGCGTATGTAGTTTACATAATTACACAGCATTTTAAAGTGGTATATGAAGTCTCACAAAGTACAAATACAATACTCGAGGACATTAACCGTAATTGAAAGGATGAATAGCCTTAATTTTTTACCCTTGCTTGTCTTTGCAAACTTCTTATCAAATAGTTTTAGTTCTTGGCTCAAGCTAACTTTTGCAGTAAATCAATTTTTTTTAAAATATATTTTTTTATTTTAAATATTTTTTAATATGTACATAATGGTAAGAATGATCACTAAAATAACTTTATACACCAGGTACGGCAAGCATATTGTTAATTGTAATGTGCAACCCTTTAATGAATGTTCTTGCTTAAAAACTCTGCAATGTAGACGAATTCCTTCCCGACGACCTGTCCAAGAAACCGCAGACAATGCTTCTGAAAACCAACCAGCGGCTTCCCCAATCATTGAAAATCATGCTCGACCTCTGCCGATTCGCCCAAGGTTTCCACCCAGAACTGGTGCACATGCTGCCACTACTGCAGCTTCTCCAATTGAAGCGGTCGTTTCCGACGCACCGGTGACAATCTCCGCAGCAGAGCTCAACAGTTTGGAAGACAAAAAGGCAAAGGATGCTCATGTCCGCGCAAAGTCAGCCAATGATCTGTTCGCGTTTGCAAGACTACAACAAGCCATAAGCTCCCGAGCACCTAGCCGTATGTTAACTGCTTAATCTATGCATTTGAATAATTTATGAAAGATAAAACTCCCTTAGATGAACAGGAATGCAATTTAATATATAATCGCAGGTGTCCAGCCAAAACTCGTTGCCGGGTTTGTAAATTCTGCTGAAGTTACGACCGATGCCATAACTAGCTCAGAAGTTACCACTGTGTCTTCATTCGGTAGCCAGTCTGGTGAAACACTTGGTAACGTATCTGTTGAGCCAACTCCCACTACGACCACCACTACAACTGAAGCCGTGCAACAAGACAAGTTTGGAAGACAACGGGGTAACCCTAGATTTGGTGGTCGCACAAGGAAACCACTTGGAGGAGGATCAGCAGGAGGTGCCTCAACAACTACAACTGAAGCACCCGCAACTGTATGTACTTGCATATGAGCTATGTATATAATAAACTGATTCTGATTAATATCTGGAATTTCACTTTCAATCTTAATTAATTCCACTTTATGTTTTCCCAGACAAGAGGTCGTTTCAGTGGAAGAAGGCGAGCTTCAACCACTGAAGCTCCAGAAGGTGCTTCCCAACAAACTTCCACTTCCCCTGATAACAGCGAAGCTCCAAAACCACGAATTCCCTCCCGTAATAGGTTTGCTTCCAGGAACCGCGCTTCCACCACTGAGGTACGTGAAGTAGATTTCGCATTATATTTAATATATGACCCAGTGCACGCAATAATTTACATTGCATTGATTCCAGGCCACTGCAACCTCTGAGCAGCAGAAGACAGTGGAAGGAGAAAAGCCAGCACCAGTTCAGCCACGAAGGAGACCAGGAACTTTCCAGGGTCGTCGTCGCCCCAACCAAATCCAAGGTCAAACTGAAGCGCCTGCCGTACAAGAAGAAAAAGATACTGCCTCTACTTCCGCCGATTCTTCCTCAACTGCTGCGGTAACCTCCACAGCAGCTCCAGCACCCGCCGCTCCAGGTTGCTTACTTAAACATAAACGCAAATTTATAACTATCTATTTAGCTTCATGTACATTTATTAAGTTCATTTAAGTTAATTGACCTCATGTATATTTTATAATTTGTATATTTAGGAAGGAATCGTTTCAACTTTGGTGCTGCTGCTGGACGTCCCCGCCCAGGGGCCCCTGCTGCTGGAAATAACCCTCTAAGACTCAGAGGAGGAGGAAGGCTGCGTGGTTCAACCACTACCACCACTACCGAGGCTGTACCAGTAGAAAACAATGCTGAGGAGGCTGGCCAGGAACAACCCGCTGATGCCGAACAAAGTCAGAGTATTCAGACAGAAAATTTGGAACAACCAACTCAAAGCACACAAGTCCCGGAATCAGTTGCTCCACAAAGAGGAAGCGGTGGTGTTTTAGGCCGCCTGAAGAACAGGCCAAAACTTGTTGTAACTACTACAACTGTTGCACCGGACGCTTCTGGAGATAGGAAAGGAAGTCGTTTGAATGGCATTTTGAATAGAAGGAAAAATCTTGGACAACTTACTGGGGCAGTTCATGTAAAAGAGGAAGTTAGGGAATCCACATCCGAGGTCGCTGAGGAAGCAAACAACCACGCTCAGGAACAAGATGATGATCACAAAGGTGTCGTTGTTCAGGTAAAAGAAACCGAAATGTTAACCATTTAGAAACACACGACGTGCTGTGAGCCTTGTGTGATAAAACATTTCGTTTCGCAATTTTTACAGATTTCAAGCTCTGTCACCGAATCAGAGGAAGTAAATGAAGCTCATGCTGGAGAAGTCATTGAGCCACCATCAACCACGCAGGGATCAATTCTCAACAGACTCAAGTCTCAAAGAAAGCCAGGCTCTTTGTTTAGAAAAAAGCCCGATCCCCACGGAGAGTAGATTATTATGTAGCTTTTAGTATGAAATAATGATAATTTTGACGGAGAGATGGATGGAAATGGGAACGCTGTTACTTATTATAGATCAGATCTTTGTCAAAATTTCACACTAGGATAAATTGGAAATGAAGTAAAAGTTTCGTTAGAAAATCACCAGTTCTACTTTAAGGCAGCTAACGCATTAAAGTATTGGTAGATACGTAATTGTATTAATAAGCAATTTTTCTGCAGCTTGTTGATCGAAACGAAAGTCACAAAAAGAGCAATATGTAGAACAGCCTCAAAAACTGTGAGTTTGAAGTTTTACAACATTTTCAATAATAATGAGCGTTAGCGTTTATTATTACTCATAATATTCTGTTTGCCATATTTTCCTACTTACTTTATTATTTTATTTTAGGATTATGTATCATTATGTGCTACAAGCCTACAGTCTAGATTAGTTATTTCTATCAATGAAGCCACCTACAAACACAATAATTCTTAGAGAAAGTCAACGTGTTCTCACTCGATTAGTTTTTTTACTATACTCTAAAGTTCCAACTATGATGAATAAGACGAATTCTGTAAATTTCCAGGATGCCTGAGATAGAGTAGAACTGTAGCAGTCTGTTTCTTGCCCTATGATAACAGTAAATAATTAATGTCTCATGATCATGAGTATTTTTCTAAGGCCAATTGATTTCGAATGCACAATCTTTAAAAAATGTTTATGTCACAAGAATACCGTGTCATGCGGTCCGTGTTGGTGTCCTCTTGGTTGAAAGTTGTAGAGTATCTGCTATTTGTGTGTGAATGCTAGTGATGAACTTATCCACATTTTTAAGCAAGATTAATATGCAATTCCCCATTTTCTTAGAATTCTTTGGGAAATGGTAATTATAAAATGTCTGTTAAATATGTACTTTATTTTTTATATCAGTTGTACGATAACACTAAATTAGTGCTAACTGTAAACCATAATTAATTGTTGAAATGAATGCAAACTCTGAGCTACATAGGAAGTTAAAGTCATTAAGTAGTTAAGAGATGATAGCAATAGAATAAGTAATTCTTTTTTTGTACTTTGCAAGCCCAAGTAACAAAACATTATTATTATTACTCTAATGTAGTAAAGTATCCTGTTGAACTGAAGTTTTGTGGATGTTGAATAGTTTGAATAAACGAAAAATCCCACTTTGTGGATTAAAATATTTCAGTAAATCTGTGTTCCAAGTGAACGAAAGTTGGGTTTGTTGCATTTTTGTTTCATTCTTCAGCTTTTTCATGCTAGAATGGAATATTAGTGAATAGATCATGGACACCTCAACGACTAGATGTTATCCGAAAAAGCAAAGTCCAACTTGCTTAATGCACTAAGAAGTCGTTAGGAATAGAATGTTTGCACACGATCACGTAGCAAACATGAAGTACAAGTTCTGCTAAGTTTGCAGAAATTCTGGAAGCAATTGCAAAAACATTTCAAATAAATTGATTTCTTCCGTATAGGTGTATACAATAATTTATGTACTTTTTATGTAAAAATTAATGCGAACATAATATGAATGTTTATTTTGATTCTATTAGTGTTGTGGGATCTCCACTCCACAATAAATGCAATCATTAACAGAATTTCCAGTTTAAATAGTATTATGTTTTATAGATGACTACACATCAGTCTTGAGTCAAGACTCTTGACTAAAGTAAATAGCAGTGTCTGTCAGGGTCAAGTGATGCTTCGGTGCTTGCAATCGCTCCATGTCGATGCTGGCATGCCGTGCCGGTGGGATTCTGGGATTCGTATCATCGTATCACACATTCCACAGAGCTGCCTGTCTCGTCTTTCTCCAGAATCAAGGGGTTTGGGTCATTCTAATAAATGTGTGAGTTTGAGCTTGCTTTACATTACATACTGACAACTTTAACATTTAATTACATGCCCAGAAACACACAGTTGAATATTCGATCAGTCATAATCATCATCATCAGTTGTCTCACCACTATGGAACAACTTTACATCAAAATGATGCTTGCAGTTTCTATGATTGGAAGTTGCTTCTAAGCGAAGTTGTCTGAATTTCAGGTACGCTAAGTCTACTTCTGGTACTGGAGCTTCTGTAGGAAGCGTTTTTGTTTCCGGGCTGGGTGGCAACACCGAACTTTGTTCCTTATTCTCCTCGAAATCTTGTTGATTGTCAGCTTGCTTTACCGTACCCTCCTTACTTTCACTGCCTGATGCTTCACTAAATACTGTGACGGCTTGTTTCTTTGTTGATTCCACTTCATTTTCAGTGCCCTCTTCTTCATTTACGTACACAGAGTTGTTTTCTTCAGTGGTAACGGTTAACGATGGGTAGATTTCCATTTCTGGAATTCTTGTAGAAGGAAATGTAGTTGAAAACACATGATGAACGTTTTCCGTGGTGCTTCGAAGGGCTTCAGGGGGTGAAAGTGCTCTCGGGATACCGGAAATAGTACTTTCAATAAAATGCCTTCTTGTTGGTCTACTGTTTGGCCGTTGTACTAAATGAGGTGGAAGGGAAAACTGAAAGTTTTTGGGTACACATTTTTGGAGGCCTTCCACAAGGACATATCCCGGCTGGCAAAGTTTGTAACCCGACGGCACTACTGTTCGCTTTTCCCTCCTAGATGCTGGCGTTGTTGTAGTGGCTGGAAGTCCTAAAATCTCAATCGTCTCAATCGAACTATCTCCTGGATAAACAAGTTTTTGTATTGCCCCAGACACTTCGAACGAACACACAAAAAGCGTCAGCATTGTCAGTAGAATAATGAACTTAAACTTCATATTTGATTTTAATACACTGTTCTTGATCACGGTTTTTGCTAAGTCAATTATCATTTTATTTCGCATCACTGACTGAAGTCTCTTTGATTAATGGTTTGTTTTGCATAGAAAGCTTTTAGAAAAGTTGAACAAAGCAACTGTTTTGCTTTTTATTTTGACCAATGTTTGACCAATCATGTCACACGTCACCCCATGTCCTTTTGCCTAATAGGGTTATTCAATACTCATCATACTTGACACTGATTTGTGTATTTATCACAATAATCATATGTATTTAACGAACTAATATAATGTGGCAGTTGACATTTCATCAACAATTGATAGAGTATTAGGTGTTGACGAGCATGTGTCTTGTGCAAGGTTTGCAGATATAAATGTTTACAACTATTTCAATCTGATAAGACACAGGCTTGTGACGCACTAGTTAACTTTGGGTCTCTACGAGCTAAAAAGCAAGAGTAACTAGTTAGTTATGTGCCAAACTACAAATTTTAAAACTTTGACGAGCTTATGATTGAGCTAGCAAGGGCAGACAACCGAATGCAATGGAAGGACTTCTTCTAACTTGATCAAACTATGACTGACCGAGAATTTAGGTGGCTGGGCTGGACTGCATCGTAAATTGCATCTCCACTCCACTTATAGTAATCACGCACTACATACCTAATTGATTTGATCCTATTTCACCTTAACCATTCGCTGATATTTGGTAAATTGCAAATTGTACAGAATGAAAGATATATATAGTTGTGCGATTCTAAAGAGAATGAAAGCTAATATACTGAATCTGACATTTTTATGATTTTGAAAGGCAATGATCTGAATACATGTTAGATACACGAGGTGTATTACAGATCCCTAATCTCAAGGTAGTCGTAAAACACGTTTAATTTTGGTTAGATGAATTTCTGATAATAATTCTACAAACTCATTAAGAATCTTTCAAAACTAAAAGCCTATTGCCCACATGGCCAGACGATGCTAGCTGGACAGACCTGCAGGCTCGTTATTGTCGAGGAAAAGCATTATATCTACTATAGACTGATGCAGATTTGTGGTTCCAGTTAATGCTCAAGTTGAATTATTGTTTTTGCTTTTTTGTGAGCGAATTCTCAAAAGAATGACAGAAGCAAAACTTTAACTAGCATTTCCAGAAAACAACTTGTCAAACAAGCTGAAAGAGAGGATGAGTTTGTGCGTCTAGCATTTTTCACATTCTGGCTAGCAAAAACTGGTCACTGGTCAATTCATGTACCCAAAAACGTCCTACCGCATGCCATTTACTTCATATTCAAATGGTGCAGAAACCTGATTTTTCAGCTTTTAACCCTATTGTCCGCCTTATAAATATTCATAAAACACAATAAAACATAATCGTACAAAGAAACTGTAGGCTAAACAAAATTTCGTGGAATTGGAGTTCAATTTCTCATTACGTTGAAAGAAAATCTTTCCGACTTGTCAGCAAACAGTTTTGTAAAACGAAGTAGTGCATCCAATGTTCATTTGCCTCTCGGGAACTTTGACAGAGCTAGAAAAGTTCCGTAGTCTGTATGTAATACTGGACTCTGGTCGTAAGAAAAGAAGTTATGGTTCTGTATATAGAGAAGTTTTTTTTCTATCCAAATGGATTTTGATTTTATGACATGCACAAAGAAATTCTGCTATTATGTTACTCATTTGCAAATTGGATAGTAAAACCCTATTATTTGTATTCGCCGCATTTCACACAATTAGAAGCCCGACCTTTTATTCTTCAAGTCAATTTCCCACTACGAAATTTATTACCACAATGTAATATGTGTTTTACTTACTGTTCATATATTTGCCATGAATAAAGTTTCAATCACTTGGTTGAAATTGATGCGACATTGTCTGTTACCTAATCACATGGTCTAATGGGACAAAATTGGACTAAATGTTGTATTTTTTGCTTTATAAACTTCTCAAATTAATGGAAAGTCATTGGCATTTAGATCTGGGTGTTTGCTTAATATATTCAATAGAATATTGCACTACTATAGATGCTATGATCCAAAGAACTCCAAGTTCTTTGCTATGATCCGGGGTGTTAAAAATGTAGCATGCGTAATAATAATAATGATTTCCAGATAGATGTATTCCAGTCATTCGAGAAGCTACGGTTAAATTGAAGATTGATAGGGATATTTTTGTGTCATAAATACGTACTTACGTACCAACTAAACCAGTCTGCTCTGCTCACAATATCAACGATGATGCCAAACAAACTATTAAATTCGCATCAATAAAATACTAATATCAAGCACGAAAATGCCCAAGGCAAGGACAGCTATAATTTGTCGTTGCGTTGCACAATAATTATACCGGCTGCTTCTAGTTAATTTAGTTTGTCTTAGTAAACACTTATAATCATGTCATAATTGGCGCTTGCTGCCAAAATGATTGAAGTTTGAATTGATTTATGATAAGAATTCATAATATACATAACAATGCCGATTTGGAATGTTATTCGCATAATAAGCACGGGCAATCAAGCTGAGCTGGCGCCGAGAAGCTGGAACTCATGGATGCTTATATTTCTTACGTAGGAGCATATTATAGTTAAAATTTGAAGGAAAGAGACCCCCTACGACGATCTTCAAAATATGCAGGAGTTCTTTGAGGTTTCGGTAATTTTATGGATTTGTAATGGTTGATTGGAAGTATTTTAATTGCTCACAGTTTTTGTCAATACTCCAGTGAAAAAGTATCATTAACATATTATTATTACTGTATAATTTTTATAACATTGCTGAAATAAGAATACGAAAGCAGAAGCATTCAGACTTGCTGGTAATAAAAAATCTCGTGGCCAGTATTGTTTTTCTCAGAGTTTTCAAGTTGCAGTTTATGTGGCATTTCGATATTTAAACTGGATGAAGCTTATAAAACAATAGTTTATTGATTGGGAATGTCATGCTTATGTAGTGATGTGATTGAATGGAACGGAACCAAAATCTGGGGCATATTGATATAATGTTTTACTTAATATATTAGTTTTACTGTTCCTTAAGTTATTCTTTCAGTAATTGTGCCAACATAAAACAACTCAGAAAATGATGGGAATGTCAAGAATCCGTTTGAATGAACTGTCATTGGCATAATATTTAAGTAAAATTCAGTAATGCAATGGCAATGTTTACCTTTAACACAAATATCATAATGCATATAATATATATAAAACTTCCTAATGCACGAATTGTGCAGGCTTACACAAATTTTTTACACTGTTAATTCAAGAAGCTTCAACTATGCAATTACAATTAAAGGTACTTAATTTTTAAGAGAAGAGGGAAAACTGGACATCATGAAAGCTGCAGAAATCGCATATACTATGTACATCTTATCGTGCTAGCTATGCTACTACGAAGTTAGGTAATGACGACAGGGACGGACACAGTTTACCGTGAGAAGCAAGAACATAGAACAGACATCCTTGAGCTCTGGGACTGGGACTTAAGGCTTAAGCACTTCAGCTCTACAAGGTGGTAGGGGTGTAATTATGTTAATTCAATGGAACCTTACAATGACTACATTTATTTATCGTAAATATATGCACCTGTAATCGATGGTTTTTCCAGGATTAGCTTTCCCTACAATGCTTGGACATTTCGAGCCCAAAATAACTTAATGCTTTGTTTTAATCTCACAATCCTTTTTAAGAGTTCATAAACCTTACAGTTACAGTAAAAATTAGACTCATCATAAGCAAGGTAGGTACTTAGGTTTTTTCCCCATCGCACACTATAGCCAATCTAGTTTATGCTTTGTTTGCCTCTGAACTGAAGCATGAAATAATCCCCACACTATGAAAAACGACCCAAGTTGAGCTACTCATTCATTGGGGGTAATGAAATCGCTTTCTTACAGCTTTAATTGATTTGATTTTATAATGACATTTCTGGGGATGATTGCTCGTTCTGAATAATATTGTGCGTCAACCGTATGTATTTTGCTCTTTCATAGTTATCACTAGATTCTTGATATCCGTTTAGCAGAGATTGTTTTTAAAATCAAAGCGCAATATGAAAAATGCATTTGAGAATGCCATACACCAGACATTTGACAATGATTAAATTTTTCATCATCCACATTCTAGTTCTTCCGATAAATCAATCAAAAGCGACAGAGGAGCATATTTGCACTACTGGAGGTGTTGTAAACGTTAGAGGGACATGCAAGCGTGTTTCAGAATGTCCAGCAGCTTTATCAAACTTACGAGCTGGCATAACCCCTTCCGTTTGTTATATGGAGGTAATCTAATTGTTACGTTTACAGTGGCTGTATTCAGAAGTTAGTACGTTAACGAATAAGAAGTTTGAATTGAACACTACTAAACTGTTGTTGTAGAGTTGAATTGGTTTTTGAAATATTACTTTTATTATATAGAATGACGAAACGTTCATTTGCTGCCCAAAGGAAAGGAGAATAAGTGAAACCAGTAAGTACAAGTGATCTGCGGACACTATCTATTATGATATTATGTATTAACAGTAAGTATGTGGTCACAGGATGTGAAGAGTATTATCATCAAATTAAAGCAGTTTTATCCCCTGATAACATACAAGTCATACGAGGATGCTATAGTAGAAAACAAGCGTGGGCACTCAATAAGGCTGGTAAAACAATCAAGATTTCAACCAAAAGTTCATTAACAAACTTTTTGCTTCTTGTTGATCACTAACATTTCAACTTAACGTTTGAAAATGTAGATATCTGGTGGAAGAAATGCAGAGCCGAATGAGGTGTCTTACATGGTTAGTCTTTAGTATACAGGAAAACCGTTTCGTGACATGACGTGATTTAATAAAAAAAGGCATCCCTGTCCTGTACCAGTTGGGATAATGTATGTATTTTATTAATTTTTTACCTCTACTCTAATTGTTTTCAGGCTGCAATCGGCTATTTGAACGGTGTAACAAATGAAGTAGATTGGAAATGCGGAGGAACCCTGATAAGTGAACAATTTGTTCTTACAGCTGCGCATTGTCTTATCGAGTAAGTTTATATTGAAAGAGTAAAATGAAAATGTTATCTTGCGGCAGTTCTAACAATAAGTATTTTATCCCTAATATACCAGTGAGCAACCAACGCATATTTTACTTGGAACCAAGCATCTTTATTCTGAGGAGCCAAGTAGAGTCGAGGCAGCGATTGAAAAGATTTACATACATCCTCAATATTTCCGCCCTATGAAATATAATGATTTAGGCTTAATTAAATTGAGCAAAAAAGTTGATTTCAACGAGTTTCTGTATCCAGCATGTCTTCCGCAGCCACATAAACGTTTAGAGAAGATTAATACAATCCTGACAGCAGGTTGGGGACGCTTGGAGTTTTTTGGTATGGGATATTCATGTAATATCGAATGAAAAAGATGACCAGTGAGCAGTTGTCGTAAACTAGAATATGGCTCCGTATTTGATTTATTCCAGGTAAACGTGGGGAAATGTTGCAAGTAACCAATTTAAATAGGTATCACATCAAAGACTGTGCTGAAGCTTACGGTTTTGTCGATTATCACCTTAAATCAGCGCTACCGATGGGTTTGATAAAGTCACAGCTTTGTGCTGGGGATAGGGTCGGCAATAGTGATACATGCGATGGAGACAGGTAAAGTGAAATATTGTAGTACACAACGAAGTTTTCATATCAAGAAAGATACCAATCAATGAAATTCGATGAATTAAACCATGTCTATATGTTTCTTCAATTGACAGCGGAGGTCCACTAATTGTGAAAGAAAATATCACAGATTGTGTTCATTTCGTAGTTGGGATTACTTCATTTGGAGCACAGTTTTGTGGTTCCGGGGTGCCTGCTATATACACAAACGTGCAGACATTTTTAGATTGGATTGAAGTTATTGTATGGGGAATCCCGGACGAAATACTTCATCACTGATTTTGTAGCAATTGCATTTTATATATGAGTTTTGTGTCTTAATTTTAAGATGTACTATGCGTTGAATAAAGTACCACTCATGGGTTTTACATCCTACAAAATAATACATCCGATCAACTAAGCCCTTATCATGTATGTTTGTATTACCTGTTGGCTTCCAATAGTATATTTTATCGGTTTGTACTAGACTACCAAAATACGCTGACAATATATGAATCCTTTCTTCATTTAGCCCTATTACAATTACACTATGCTATAATTATAAAGGACACAGCCTTTTAATATGCATCAGCTTACCAGGTCTGACTGAAAGACCAACACGGGCTCTCACACTTTCCGTAATCCTAACATTCATGCATTTGATGGGAAACATGCGAAGGTACTCACCTATGCCTTAAGTCAAAAGTCTTTACTACTATGCATTTGTTCGGAAGGGCTTATTATGTAGCATATTGACAAGAACTGCAACATGTTTATTTTGACAAAACATAAACATTCAAAAGCAATTTTCAAAAGTTATCATAACGTTAGAAAATCCGGAGACTTGTGCCACTTTTAAAATTGTTGATGAGCTGCAACCCTTTTAGGCTTTACAACAATTGACATTTGCAATACTGACTGATAATGAAAGTACATTTCTTCAAACAGCGTTTCGTTCTGCCCACTGGAATACACGCTTTCAGCAACAAATGGCTCCTTGCAGCATTGTGTTTACTGCACCTACAGGTCGACTGCTCACCGATTTTTGCAGGGCGACTTTGTACCACTGGAGGTTTTGTTAACGTTGCAGGGGAATGTAAATTGTTGAGTGATTGCCCATCTGCCCTATCTAACCTTCGTGCTGGAGTAAATCCTTCGTTATGCTATCAAGATGTAAGTGAAAATTTGTAAATTACCGTAGCTCATCTTAATGTATGCCTGCATGCCAGGCTCTTCTTGAAATCTGCAAGCAGCTAATTAAAAATTGTACTATTAGTATGTTATTAACTCTTTACTTCTATCTTCATGAAATTTAGAATGATGATTTGATGATTTGCTGCCAATCAGAAAAGCGAATCAGTTCCAAAAGTAAGTCTTTACATTTAAATCATGATTTGATTTTTTTGCACAAAAAATTGCACATTTTTAATTTTTACGCGCATAGAATGTGATGAGTACTCACAACAGATCTTTGAGCAGCAATCAAAATCGAGTATACCAGGATTTGCGCCATTTTATGCCGGCAACTACGAGGACTCCCCGAGGAACGTAAATAATGCCGTTTCATTAGGACTTTGTAACCATACTAATGCTTTGCCATTTATTTCCGGGGGCAGGCCTGCAGATCGCCATGAAATGCCCTTTGCGGTTTGTGCAATCATAACACAATACTTGAGGGTTACATGCTTTACACAATCATTGTAGCAATAAATATTCAATGACCTATGTTTAAGGATTCAATAGGTAGCGCTGGGCTATGAGGAGGTGGGAAAAGGAATATCCTGGAAATGTGGAGGAACTTTGTTAAGTGAACAGTTCGTTCTTACTGCTGCACATTGCTTGGATGGAAAAGCAAGGTTTGACAACAAATTGTAAACGTTTTTATTATGTTTATTGATTCGGTACATACAATAGATGAAGGTTATATTAAAATATGTTTTGAATCCGCAGTAAACCACCTACCCACGTACTGCTTGGGGATAAGCATCTTGAAAAACTGGACACGTTTTCCAGCAGTCACAGAGTTGAAGCAAAAGTCAAGGAAATTATCATTCATCCGGAATACAAAAGACCGGTGAAATATCACGATATTGGTCTGATTAAACTGGATCGGAATGTGAAATTTAGTCGTATGATTCAACCGGCCTGTCTTCCACAACCTGAGCATCGACCAGAAACTCTGAATGAGTTATTGATAGCTGGTTGGGGGCGCTTGGAATACTTTGGTATGCAATTTTAGCGTTTCGAGAAACGTTTGATTCATAAAAAATTTGGGACACGTTCAGGTTCGTCATCGTTGGTTCCATTCCATTGTTACTTTAGGAAAGCGTGGAGACGTGCTACAAGTAGTAAATATAACCAGGTACAATGTCAAAGAATGTAACAGAGCATATGAAACCAGCTCGGAACTACCCGAGGGTGTAGTCAAATCTCAAGTATGTGCTGGGGATAAGACAGGAAATAAAGATTCATGTGATGGAGATAGGTAAGAATACAAATAATGCTTCATGAAAACTCAAAGTTTACTATATCAAGGGTTTAAATAAGATAATCATTGTCTACAGTGGTGGTCCCTTAGTGTCTAAGCACGATAAAACAACCTGCATGCAGGCCATCATTGGCTTAACTTCTTTTGGTGACCAATTTTGTGGATCGGGAACACCAGCAGTTTACACAAATGTTCAGACATATCTAGATTGGATTGAAAGTGAAGTATGGAGAGACGAAGTGACAGCAAACTTTGATTAGAGGATTCTCAACTTTGACTTTATTTTATTTGATCTTTTCTTGTGCAAGTGACTTTAAATTGAACTAACAAATAAATAATAATAAGCTTTTTGATTTCAGAAGGCAATAAGGTTAACAATTAAACTTTACCCAATGCGAACTGCATATTGAGCCTATATGGCGTATTTAAAACAAGGCACTTTAAAATGGCATTAAGTTACAATAACAATAAAATCATAAGTAATATATTTAAATAAACAAAGTAAGGCGTATTTTTACATTCAATAAAGTTATAATACTTATCAACATGCTCAATCATACACACG
The DNA here is from genome assembly GCA_034700605.1 of Willowsia nigromaculata. Lineage (NCBI taxonomy): Eukaryota > Metazoa > Arthropoda > Collembola > Entomobryomorpha > Entomobryidae > Willowsia > Willowsia nigromaculata. Next base: position 14,770 of record JAQIXX010001394.1, read on the forward strand.
CTCAATGTACATGAGAATAATACGCTTCAAATATAGTCAGATGTAGGCTTCAGGTTACTTAGAAGGAAGTCTCAATGAATAAAGTATTTACAAAATTCAAAATGCAGTAATATTTGTACAACAGTTTAATAAATACCTTGGGCGTTTACGTATAAAGATTCATGTTTGTCTTGTCGTAATAAATCTTTGTTAAAATTGCAGATGCACTATAACTAACTATAGGTTAAAATAAATTAAAATGCATGCGAAATGCACAGTATTTTAGTGATTTTATCATCTTTGATCTATATATTGAGTTACATTTCAAATCTAAACTCATCACTTGAATTACATGAATCTGTACTTTATTTGGACGGACGTAAATTTCTGGATAAACTACTGGATATTTCATTTTCAAGGGAAGCAAATCTACTTAGATACTCTGAGATATCGCCCAAATTCCCACGCCTGGAATCAAGTGCATTTATGTTATTGTCTACTGTAGGTGGTAGGGCTGCATTTACTCTACTGTGCATCAAAACTCCTCTCCTCGGACGGATAATACTTGAATCAACTCTAGTTGAGTGCCTACTTGCTTTATACTCACTGTCCGGAGAAGATTCTCCAGGTCTCTTTTTGCCCCATCTGCTTACCATGTATTTCATACGTATTGTTGCTATCACCGTAAGCACTCCAACTCTGAAAAAATTGCAGTCATCCAAAAATTAGCCAACATCTTTTATGTATCAATGGAATTGATTACCAAGTTCATTCAAAAATTACCGAAATCTCGTCCTTGGATTATGCATATCTAAATATCCTACAGCACCTGGAGCAATGGGTATGTGTGCTTGGAGTAAGTCAGGGTGTTCGGTTCCGTGGCCTGTCTGTCTAAGTATACTTTTGTATCCCAATACCACAGAATATAGATACTTTTTCTGCCAAGCTAGTGCCTTTCTATGACTCTTGGCTCTCATAAAATTTTCAAAGTATTCATTTCCGCTTCCCTGATGGAACAAGAATATAAACCCACTTACAACTGAACCTAAACTGTTATAAACTATTAGTTTGTTTTATTATTTTTACTTACCGACTGCGGGCAGTTTTCATTGGTGCTGCGATTAACCTGTCAAACATAAATTTACTTGTCTATGAAAATATTAATAAAACACAAAAATGTTTATTCAACCGTAACGTTACAGTTATCTACTTACGTTTGCCTTGTCTAACTGTATCCGTAAACGCCGAATTTCATGAACTTGCTCTTGATTACTAGCTGTTAATTCTCTTCCATGATCTTCGCACCTTTTCAGCATTGCTATTGTTTTGTTGAGACGTGTCATCAGCTCTTGTTCATGATTATCTTTGCCGTTTAACTTGGTTTGGAGTTCAGTAACTTGGGCTTTTAAACTTCGAATTTCCTTCTCCCTTTCTTTAATCAGCTTTCTGCTGTCCTCAATCTGTCGTGCTAATTCCCTCTGCTGGGAGTGATGAACTGAAGCTGAACTAACCACATTATGGACTGGGGCACGTGTCATCATTGGACTATGTGATCGCATTTTTGCCTTGTCTTCTTCACAAAGTTTTAACCGCTTCATCAAATCTTCAGATTTCCTCTTCTCCTCTTCTAACGCTCGCTTCAGTTGAAGAATATGAGTATTTAAAGTTGCTATCTCAATTTGCCGATCTGTTTCAAGAACTCGCCGTTCTCCCTGGTCAACTATATTTTCTATTAATAACGAGGAAATTAAAAATAGTAGACAGTTAAAACTCACAGTTTCTTCATTACATACACAAATACAAGTGTGAAAGCTTAATAACTGTAACGTTTACCCCCTCTTGGACCTTGGTACAACAATTTAGTGCCTAGGTACTTGAGCAGGTCACCATCTACTTCATAATCGTGTGAGTAGCTAATTTCATACATTGAACTATCACCGTCTGAGCCTGGAGCATGCCCCTTCTATTTAATCACAAAATTCTATGTTTGTATACAACCATTTTAGGAGATATTTAAAGATTTGTCCATTGAAAAGTCTCACATGCTGAATAGTTCCTTGTACATTTGATGCTCCTTGTTGACTTTGATTACGAATTAAATCCGTTTCTAAATTCCAAAAACAAATCATATATAAGATTCAAGATAATCCTATTTTCCAATCAGCAACTTTTTATATTTACTACAAGTATTTATGGTTATCAAGTTATCATTGTTTACCTATAATTACGGATTCCTGTTCGCATTTGTCACCACCTTTTGACGCCGAGTCTTTACGCTGTTCCATCGCAGCGAGTTGTTTGCTAAGTCTTTCTATTTCCTTGTCCTTCGCTTGGAGAAGTTGTTGTAGCTGTTGAAGACTTTCATCCATTTCTTTGATGGTTACTTCGCCAGTTGTGGATGAATCACTATATGGGAAACAGTAAAAAATTAATTAAAAAACTAACAAGCCAAACCTTAGGTTAAGTATATTATAAAGACATAAAAAAGTGGGACGTACTTGGCATAATTATCACCTCCACCGAAAGAAACTCCCTTTCCCGTTCGACCCTGAAAACGTGAATCATGTTTAATCATGTAAGCCTATATGAAAGTTTGCAATTTTTCCTCCAGAAGAAGCATCAAAATTTCTTCAATCTAACCAACAACTCTTCCATATAATATTGCCGACGTTCGATTTCGCAAGAGCACCATGATCGAAGATCTACCAAAGATTCAATGCTGTGTAGGGTGTTGGTAGAATTCTTCTTTTTGAGGGGTTGGTGTTGCTTGCAAATAAATTTGTGACTATATACACAATTGAGTGAATGAAACAACGAAGAAGAACTACAAGGACTTTCTTTGGCATTTCGAAACAATCCTAGTCCATTTCCGATTCCAAGATAACCTTTGTTTTTTGCCTTGCAACAGCAGTGACGTGCATTTTCAGGTTTTTCTTGTTCTCGATAGATACATGACCTTTTACAGCTACGAAGACGATTTAAGTATCGCGTACAAAAACTCTGGTCTGGAATTGGATTCTGTTTGTGGATGGACTCTGGAGCTTGTCGCTTACTTTGTGAGTCTAGCAGAAAAAATCCCATCTGGTCTATTGTCGGATCTCCTAGCGCAGTTTTACAAGGCATTACTGGAGTTTTAAATTTTAGGAATTGTTAGGATTAAGTTTGTTTTTTAAATTTAAAAACAAAAGTTAAAAACTGATTACTCTTGCGGGTTGTAGTAGATAAATTGTGTAATTCATGTTTTAAAAAAAAAATTTTACTATAAAAAAGTGCAAGTCGAATTCTAAGATCAAAGCCTTCTAACACGAAAATTTTTGAAATCCGTACATTGGGTAGAAACCACAATTGCGTAATATGTTCATATTGTGGTGGAATGAATAAAGTTGTTGCAGCAACACTAAACCATACCTTTTCATCCGGAATCTCCAATACTGATATTTCTGGCTCGAGACTCATCGGCTGAGACGATTTAGCCATAGTTCTGGAAAGCGATATTACAGATGCATTTAATGGATTAGCAGTATCCATTCGCCTTATTTTCTCCGGGCTGACACCTATTATTTCAATGCATGTTCAATGTTATTCCCTGTTTTATGCTAAGATAATTACGCTGTAAATGTATTTTAAAAAGCTTGCTAACCTTCAAACGTTAAGTCGTGGTATTGCAAACTGTCTTCGAACACCGGAACTGTCTGTGATGCAGCGTTAGCTCTCCCAACTTTTCTCTCTAGTTCTCTAGCTCTGATAAAATTGAGGTCAGCTCTGGCCTAAAAATCGGTCAAATTAATATGTTTATCATCAATTCCCAAAAGTCAACCTTATAATATTCCTCGTTAGTATGAATGAATAATAAGAAACAAGTACCTGAGTCAATTCTTTATCTTTGCTTGCCAGCAACAACCGTAACTCATCTATTTGCTTGGAAGCAGTGCCTAGACGTGATTGAAGAGTTGACACCACATTTTGGTTTGATAATTCAAACCTAAGGGTGTCAATTTTGCCCTCCAAGTCTGCAATCTTCAGCATTTGCTTTGAACATTTTTCTTGATAAATGACAATTTGACTTTCCAATTCCTGAAATAAAATAAAATGGACAGTGTGAAAGATATTTCAATTATATCGCCGGTAATCCTACTACCACGTCAATAGTTGAAGTATCATGTCAAAATCACCTCTATTTTCGTCTTTTGGCAAATCGTTTGGAGATCTGCATCTTTAAGCTTTTTGACAAAAACATCGTCGTATCGCACAAGATTATCAAAATGTGACTCGAGGCGATGAATTTCATTCAAAATAGCCGATCCCATGTGCTCCAGTGTACAGTTTTCAAAATTACGAGATAATCGTCCAGCAACATCACTGATTTTTACAAAAACCAATTCGAATTAGATTTTTCAGATGCAAATGCTAATTAGCAAACATTTACAGTTGCATACCACAGCGTTGTAAACCTACCGGCAAGAAATATCTTCGGTTGAAACTGCTGATGTAACACCGGAACAGGAACTGCTGGGCCGCGTCTGTAACTGGACGCTATCCATATCCAGTACCCTGATTTGAATTCTTCTTGCAAGGTCTTGTAGCTATAAAATATATATTATGTATATTGTCCTCATTATTATGCTGGATAGAAATCTGTATGCTAGAATGCCTAAAAATTTAAATTTACCTGGTGATGTATCTCATCAGTTACGTCCAATGGAAGTGTACCAAAGGTATCTTGTTCTTTGTAAATGGGTTGCTCTTTTTTGCTCAAAATTTCCTGTTTTTCCAGCTCATCGCGCAAAGCTTGTTTTTGTTCTTCGAGCTGTGCCACGTTTTGGGTCATTTCATCGATTCGAGCCTCTTGATCTCTCACAATTTCTCGGAGTTCATAGATCTATGCAAAAATATACACATCATAACAATAAAATAAACATGAGATCCTTTCCAAACCAATTTAGTCATAGCTTTCTTCAATTCCTTATACCTTTTCTACAGCAGACTTCAGTTCATTATCTGACTTATCCAACTTTTGCACAAAATCCATTCCATTCTCTTCAGCATTTTTCAAACGATTTGTTAAATCCTCTATTTGGTACATTAGTTGCTTCTTATCCTCCAACAACTTTGCATTATCTTTTCTCAACTCTTCAATTTGAACTTGGAGCTCAGCCGAGGATTGCTGAAACTCATCTCTTTCCAATTCTCTGTCGTGCGTCAGGTCTTCCAAATACCGTTTGTTAGCTTCAAATTTCTTTTCCAGGTCCCTATACTGTTTATTTGAGGAAGTAAGTTTGTTTACTAGGGCCCACATGTAAATCGTAGACGAAAACTAGTTATTTTGAAACATCAAACCAACCTTTAAATCTTTGTCTTCCAGAATATGACGAATCCCATCAGGTATACTAATGACTGTATCAACAACTTCATCATCTAGATACTCGGAAGGAGTCAACTTCAGGTATTCTACTTTTGTTCTTGTCAGGTTTGTAAAGGTCTCTTCCATGTTTGAGTTACAAGAACCAAAAGAATCATCAAACGTGACATGTCCGTCGGCAGTATTTGAAGCTACATGATTTTCAAGTACGTTTTCAGATCCCTCATCAACCTATAAATAAAATACGAACAAGGAATATTTCAAACTTAGATTCTCCAGAAAACGTACGATTAGTTCAGTGCATAAATTAAATGCTCAAGCTACCTCTGGTAAACGTGACTTGAGTTCTCTAATTTCTTGATCTTTGTGCTTCATCATTTCTTGGCTTCGCATTTTCATTGTTTTAATGTCATCTTTTAGAGTATTTATCACTTCCTGATAATGCTTCTGGTCACTCAAACGTTGATGTTTGGACGAGGATAGTTCATTATCGTAATTGTCAATGATTTGCTGCACTCCTAAAAATACAATATTGATGATGATTAATCACGTGATCATATATTTTGATGGTTGAATTGACTTTATACGATTTGGAGTATTCACTATTTACACGAACCTAGTACTACTTGTTTCATTTCTTTATTCCTTTCAAATAGCTCACGCTTGGTAGTTTGTTCGAGCTTATCCCATTCTCGTCGGAATGCGTACATATCTTGGGATATGGAAATGAATGTGTTAGCATGAGTGTTAGCGTCGTTCTTATCTTGACATGGAACGGGGGATGTCTGGCAAGATATGTTTTCTTGGTTTGTCTCGGGATCAGGCCTTTCTTTGTCGAGTTGTTGGATGTACGAGGTAAGCCGAAAACTGTCCGTGGTAGTATTTGCACTGCAATCATTCCGGTGGTCTAAACTGCATACTGATAGGTTCGCAATTTCAATACTCTCTCTTACAGAACGTACCTATTGAGCAAAAGTTTTGAATTACCATAATTTCAAATGTAATGTTAATGCTGACAATTTGCTTCTATTTATCATAAAAAAAGTCTTTTGCAGTAGCTTAGTTCATTCTTACTTTGGGAATAAAGTTCATCACTGCAGCAGAAGATTGCTTCAAAATAGCTCTTTGTTCTTCCACTTCAGAAGATAGACTTTTGTTTAGAATTTTAAGATGCTCATTTTCTTGGCGCACGTTTAAGAGCTCCGAATGAAGTACTTCAGCAAGCTCATTTTTTGCAACCTTTCCGTCTCCGTGTCCAACTTCCGCTACTGTACCCAGCTGAAATGCCTGGAAAAGTGTGGTAATTAGTCAATTGGTAAGGAGCTACATGTATTTTACAGACCAAATGATTTGAATGGATGGAGCTTGCAATAAAAAAAGTTCGTACAATTTCTTCCGACTTTCTTTTCCAACTATTCAAGCTCTCTTCAGCATCATGTAGCATCGAACAAGAGAGATCATGGAAATGCCTGAAATTTGAGGTTGAGCAGTCATTAAGCGTAGGGTGGTTACTGTGACTTAGAGACTTTTCCACGTCCGTCGATAACGAGCAATCATACAATCGATCTGTTGAAATAACAGAAACGTGTACACCTACATTAGCCATGCCACGATATCATTACATTAATACGTGTATTATGTTAATTATGCACGAGTCCCTACCTCCAAACGTTTGATCGCTCAGACCCTCAGCATTCTTAAAAAACTCATCCAGATCATCTTCCGAATGTTCTACAGATTCCTCATCTCTTATGCTCCCATCTGATTCACTTCCACCATCACTGCAATGCCTTCGTGCAGGTGTGCTCGTGTTCTGTGGAGGCGAGCGAGGAAGGGGCTCGGGACTACTGGAACCCCTATCCATTTTACCGTTTTTCCTTATTGCAAATCTTTATATTGCCACATGTAAGTGTCCACATTGCTTCTGAGAAAACTCTTTCCGACTCCGGGCCTAACAGAAACAGATATAGCCAAACACAGAACTAGCATTTAAAATGCAATGAAAAGCAAATATATTATCTACCGTCTGTTTACTTCAAGATTTGTGCATACTACAAAGGATATTTCCAACTTTATCAAAGTTTTGACTCACATTCCGCATCACTGGTAAAACTGGCATGAAAAACTTTGATTTACAAATTTGCAACGGGGAAGATTCTGCACGAAGAACGAACATAAAGCACTACACACTTGCATGAACAACTAATTGCAGGAGTGAGCACTCAATGTCACCCGAAGATCTAAAAATAATATCCAGAGTTCCTCAGTAAAACAAACAAATCGCATTTTTTGTCCACATCAAGTGGAAGGGGTGCGCTTTGCGCTTTCAACAGTTTCAACTATTGTCGAAACAAGAAAAATATGCCCGCATGTACTAAATGTAGGCACATAAAAATATAAACATTGTACAACACGGAAGGAGATCAAGTCAAGTGAGCACGGAATAGAAATCAAACGTGCTATTAACTCCACACACTATTATTATAAAGTGTGCTATATGAGCAGTACAGCAGCGAGCAGCAGCGTCATAAACAAAAGACTACTATTGCGTGAATGGGGACTTATGGGACTTGACTTGATACCGCACATGATAATAACAAACATCTCATTCTTAATGCAAATGCAACCAAACACGAAACCACTGCAGTGCATTGCATTGGAGCAGAAAATGAAAACAAAAAAAAACTCAGGCTTGGTATATTGCACAAGCAGAGAGAGTTTAGAGCAAAAACCAAAACAAACAACGGATGAGCCGAGCGTGTTCGCGCTTAGCCTTATGCAATATTAACCCTTTCCCCGAACCTCGTCCGACAATGCCCCATATCCCTTTCATGTATTGTTCGTTCGAAAAGCTTGTCCAGAGTTGCTAGTGCCTAATGCCTGCCTTGCTCATTGAGTTTGAGACTATTGCGTAGGAAGAAACTCCATGAAAAATGTGGCCCACATTGTTAATGTGGGGTTAGGTGAAGGACCTATCGTAAGTCATTACTCGTTACAGGGAGTCCGTCCGTATCTATACGAAGTCGAGTCTATAGATACTCTTAGCAAGGAATTAGTCTAATGAACAAATTCATAAATTCCAGGATATCATCTTGATCCCAGTGTAATTGCATAATGTTGTACTTCCAGAGAGATGCTTGATGCTTCAAGGCGTTCGTTTCAATTTAAGCGAGGCATTTTTAGACATGCCCATGTCAGACATCGTAGCTTATAGCAAATTAAATAGCACAGCGCATGTACATCATTTTTCTTTGAAATGCATATTATTATTTTAAACTGTTAGAATTGCTTTGGTTGATTAATTTTTTGAGACAACAAAATTCACTTTCCCCTTTTCCAAAAAATTTTTTCGAACAAGCACGAACTATGCTTTGGTCTGTGTGAGAGTTCTTGGTTGTAGAGATTGCCCTTTCGCAGCGTTTTCTCTGTGGAACGGTGCTACACGGAAGGATCCAGTCAGCTGTGTTCTGTGATCTCTTTTCATGCACGCTTACATACGCTGCGCTGTTGTGTGTGGCTTACGGCTACCACATGATGATCAACCAGCTCAAGCGAAAAGAAGTGTCATTTTAGGTGCTCTCTAGAGTTTACTTGACTATTGAACACTCATCCAACCAAACTCCAAACAAACAAACACTATGATGAGTCATGAGTGATCTTGTCACTTGTTTGTACGTTCCTAATTTCAAACTTGCCAAACGCAACTCAAAGTTGTGAGCACTTTTTTCAATCTCTTTGCATTTTATCATTAGTTAGCTCTGCTGTTATTGTCAACTCTCTTATCGGTTAGGCCAATGTAATGGTGAGTGGTTCTGCAATTTGCCATTATGCAATGTAAAAAGCGATAAATTTGTTACTATTGATGTTATTTTGTTTTCGTGAATGTAAACAGTTTCGCATACCATTGTTACCCATGCTTTCAAGATGCTCTTTCTGGAGTCAGTGGTTTATCAACCAATGACCAAGACAATCACACTTATGACAATAAGGATTCTCCAAGCTTATCCGCGTCTTTCTTGGGGAGCCACTGAAGATTTACATAAAGACTGATATAGTAAAAAGGGAGTTCCTTCGAGGAAAATGTGGGAACGAGTAGTAACAATTTTGTTGGTTTCTTGCACTCTGAACTTTGATGTGAATTCTGCAACCCCAGACGTAACAGGGTCCTCTGTGTCTCCAAACGCCACCACTACTCCAGAGAGTCCACATTTAAATACGGTCGTTATAAATGGAGAAAACGGCAAACGTTACAGCAAGGAGATCGATTACACAACCGAGTTCATTTTTCTGTTCACATTCAGGGAGTACAGGAAATTGGGGGATGTGAAGGTAAATCACGAGACCTAAGATAAAATGAAAATAATCTTCAAAGGAGGGAAGAAGAGATTCTTATCATTGATAAGAATCAGGTTGTGGGAATAATAGGTGATGAGGTTCCACAGTACTAATTTTAGGTGTAATTTTTTTTCCAAATTTGTACAAAGAATGAAGACATACGGGTCCATGTCGAAGTTGAAGATGGGTCCATAGATTTTCCAATTACATTTGTAGTCAAACAGCAAAAGAGTTCATTAACATGGCAGTTGCCAGTGTTGTCAAAATTTGACAGGTAGACATTTTGTCATGCGTAAAAATTTAGAATGAAAAATGTTGATTTACTTATATTTATGCCAATGTATGTATCTTGAATACAGGAAGGTGTATCAAACAGCTAGCAGAACCTTGTGTACAGAGAATGATTTTGCATTGTTCAGATCAAGTAACAAATCGAATACCAACTTTCATCATGAAAAGACAATAATGGTCACTGTTTCTACATCCAGCATTGACACAGTCAATTTCACTTTGAATGTCAGTCTGGAAAACAATTTTGTTATGAGGTGCATTTTCATTTGATTCTGTTTCATGGAATATTTCCCACTTCACACCTGTAATAATATTGTGCAAAAAGGTATTTATGTTTAAATTATTTCATATTTTACAGCTTGGATCATTCTGAAACTGTGGATGTTTCTCCATTATCTCCAAGATTCTTTCAGTTTGTATTTCCGCATTCCAATTCTCGATTTGTATTGCTCGAAGTAACGTCAAATGATTCTAGCTGCATGACAGTCTCTGTGCAAAATGCATCGGTAAGAGGACGTACTCCAAAACTGAAAATTAGACACTAATGCAATGTACAGTAATCTCGAATAACGTAGTATGTATGTATATATTTATCATGAATTTGTATTATTAGTGTCCAATCTTGGATCAAGAAAATAACGTTCAGTTTGAAGGATACTGGCAAACCATGTCAAAAAAGGCTGGAATGACGCTTAGGGTCAGTTTTAATCTACATTATGCGTCATTTTGTTAAATGAGCTCAAAATAACAGAATTGTTCATTAAATTGCAGAAGGAGGACTTTCCAAATGGCTTCTACGTGGTGTTCGTGATGCACGGGGACGATTCTCGTTGCAAAAGGTCTGATGATGCCGGAGGAAGTTCACAGCCACTTCTCTACGAATTTGCTGATTTGGAAACTGATCGCACCAAAATTGTCGAATTTGTAATCCACGAGAAGATCACCGACATTGAATATCTTGCTGCAATATTTGGAACCAGTGGAATATTTGCTCTAGTCTATTTATTTGTCTTTATTATATCTTGTACATATAGTTGCAGGTATGAAAATTAACAACTAGCACCAGAAATTAGTTTCACCTCTTTAAACTTTCTATCTAATATGGCTGGGTTTTTTGTATCTTTTAGAAGCGCAAGAGTACCGCCTTTAATTTGCCCTGTAAGTGAAAACGGAAATAATGGCGAAGCTAGCTCATCCCGAGGGCAACAAATACCACCTACTAACAATGAACCAATTACTGATACGTCTCCGATCATTGAGCAACCACGAACATCAAGGAATGAAAATGATGACGATAACGAAAGTCGACATTGGCTAGCAGACTCTGACTCATCTCTAGATGAAACAGATATTGATTTTATGGATGATGCAAATAGAGAAAAAGATGTGTACAGGTACATAAAGAGGTCACTTTTTCCAAATCTATGAAGGGACCAGTAGATTAATTTTGTATAAAAAAATATTTGTTTTAGAACGTCACGAAGACTTTGCGTTGCTGCATTAGCACGGAAGAATCCAAGAATTCTCGCAAAAAAATCTCAACTCTACTTATACACTTTGTTTACCGTCGCAGTTTTTTATGGTTTGCCCGTTGTGCAGTTGGTGAGTTTCATTTACTATTTGTGGCAGTAGTGATTTTTGCATTGATGTCTTTAAAAAGTCATTGTCATTTGACTTATTTGCTTGAATTAGGTCTTTACTTATCAAAAAGTGTTACATACAACTGGGAACCAAGATCTGTGTTATTATAACTACTTGTGCTCGCACCCGCTATGGCTCTTAAGCGACTTCAATCATGTGTACTCTAACATAGGATACATTATGTTAGGATTGTTGTTTCTTGTATTAGTTTTGAGAAAGGAACGTATCCACGAGAGGCTAATTCTTCAAAACTATGAAATTGAGCTTGTAAGTAATATGGGTTAACATTGTAAAACATATGAAGTACATTATCCTTTGTTCTTATGCTCTGTCTCAAATCTCAAATATTAGAGATGTGGTATCCCACGACACTTTGGACTTTTCTATGCAATGGGATTTGCTTTGATCATGGAGGGTTGTCTAAGTGCTTGTTATCACGTTTGCCCAAATCATTCAAACTTTCAGTTTGGTAAGTTCTGTTAAATTATGTTTGACCAAAAGACAATCAAACAAAATGTGAAGTTGTGTTACTCATAAAATTATGAAACATTTCAGATACATGCTTCATGTACGTAAATGCAATCTTGTGCATGTTGAAAATTTATCAAACAAGACACCCAGACATCAATGCCAGCGCGTAAGCATTAATTTTTGCTCTGAATTAACTGCATATCATATAATCAAACTACATGAGGTTTGATGACAGCAATGATTTTTAAATGTTTCAGATACATGGCATTTACCAGCTTGGCGTTTGTTGTTCTGCTCGGCGTTGTTGGAGTAATGGCTGGAAATATCATCTTTTGGATTACCTTTACAATATTTCATTGCGTTTTTTGCATGTTTATGACTGTCCAGATATACTACTTAGGGAGATGGAAGTTGGGTCAGTGGGACAAATTATATTTATCAAAGTATATATAGTATTGGGAAAATTGAAGAGGATTATAGACAACAAAAATTTTCTTTTCTACCATTATAGATTGTGGAGTTTTCCAGAGAATTTATCAGACTTGGAAAAATGACTGCATAGCAAGTCCAATAACCTGTTTGACTCCCCTATACTTAGATCGGATGATTCTCTTAACGATAGCAAATATTTGCAATTGGACAATTGCTGGCTATGGAATGTGGAAGATGCCAATGGATTTCGCATCACATTTGCTTCTCATTTTCATGTCAAACTTATTCTTGTATTCAAACTTTTACATCATAATGAAGGTTGGATACCATTTTTAATTCAACTTGTGTTCCATGATTGTGTGTTTTGTATGGTATGTAATTTTAAAATTTTATTGTTTGAAGCTCACGCACAGGGAAAAGATTTTATGTCAACCTGCCATATACATCATCCTTTCCATTGTATTTTGGGGGCTAAGTCTTTATGTGTTTTTACACCGATCCACGTCGTGGCAATTGTCTCCGGCTGAATCTAGAACGTACAATCGGGAGTGTATGCTATTGCGATTCTATGACACACATGATATATGGCACTTTCTCTCTGCATTCAGCATGTTCTTTTCTTTCATGGTAATGATAAAATTTTAGCAGCCGTAAACAAGTTGACAGTAACTCAACTTAACCCTAACTTTTGTCGTTGTGTTGTAGATCCTGCTAACCCTGGATGATGACTTGATTTTCGTTCCGCGGACTACTATCGCCGTTTTCTAATACATTAAATATCAATTTAGTTTATATATTATGCTTCTTTTGCTGTGAATTCGCTGTTAAAGTACTTTACACATATTTTTACATCTCATTTCTGCAAAGATGGTCAACTGACAATATGACTGAATTATATAAAGTAATAATAAAGATTTTCGTTGTTTTTTCTCGAAAATTGGTATTTTGGACAAGCAATGTCATGTATATTAATAATGTCGACGTGCCAGGAAGTCGGTAGTATCCACATCCACATGTTATTCAGCATGCATAGCAATATTGAATATACGCCATCATGTCAGTGAGTAGGGGAATGCGTACCTACTTGGCTTTGTTACAATAGCGTGGCTTTCATATCCTGGTTTCCAAGGTGGATGTTAAATCAATGTTTTTACCCACACGGCTTTCCTTTTTGGAAAAGAAATATTATACATTTTTGATCTTATCAGTGCATATCAGTACAAACACCTTAGCCAGTGAAGACTGCAGACATCACTTTTACAGACATTGCCATAAAGAGTTTTTTCAGTGACTATTGCCAAATTGTAACTTTTAGATTCAATTATTTTATTGTGAGTAGAAAATGGATTCGTTTTTTCAAGAACCTCCGCCTCTCGAAGATTATGGAGAGGGAGAGCTTTATGAAGAAGACTGGATTGAGGATGAGGAAGACGAAGAGGAAGAAGGAGGTGAAGAAGAACAAGAAGCCAATCTGCCTGAACCGGAGCCTCCTAAACCAGCGTTTGACCACACGGGTCGTGACTACAGGTGCCATTTTGTACCATATAACACTAGCTTGTCGAAGAATCATGTATTTTTATGGCACAATAATATGCTAAACATTGTTGTTGAATTGGTGGACATTAAAGAATTGTCTGGTTGAAGAGGATCTTGGTATCATGCCTTAACCTTCACGATCCTGACATTGCAGAAGAATTATTAGCAAATCCAAATGTCGTTACAACCTTCCTTGAGTTCTTAAACGCAGATTTGCTAGCAATAAATAGCGACCAAGCCGACAAGTTGAGAACATCATACTTTTTCAAAATGAAGGTGGAATCTGAGGAGGACTTTTTTGAAGAGGAAGAAGAAGAGGAGGAAGAGGAAGAAGAACTTCAGCTTCAGTTTGATGAGACAACAGATACAGAGAAAGCCGGAAAGAAAAAGAAGGGAAAAGGCAAAGGAAAGAAAGGGAAGGGGAAAAGTGGAAAAACGACGAGAGGTGCCAGTGGGAAAACGACAAGAGGTGTCAGCAAGACAGCCTCCTCGGTGTCCAAATCGAAATCAAAATCTGATGGAAGCTCAAGTTCGGTTCTTTCCAATGAAACTCAAATTCTCTGAATTTTTCATGCCCAAAATACTATTTGCTATAACGTATCTGGTTATGTATTGTCACTTTTAGAGAAAGGTAAAAAGGGAAAGGGAAAGAAAGGAAAAAAAGGAAAGAAAAAGAAGAAAGGTGAAGAGACAACGGATGAAGAACCACCAACGCCGATCGTTTATCCCTGGGATGAGGATACTGATCTAGATGTGGAATCCTTGCCGGAAGATAAAAATCGATATTACCTTGAATTTGTGCCATACAGTCTGCCTACTAATTTTGGCAAATTGCATCCCATGGGGTTATATTTCGTTCGTATGTCGCGTGTTCCAGTGCCTCCAATGAGATCTCTAAAGGAAGCAGAAAACGAAATGCCAAAGCACCTAATGTTCGGAAATATGCATGGATTCAAATTACGACCCATTGTTTCAGCCTTGAAATCTGTACAATAATATTCCATATTAATTTTTGCAGAACTTTTGCATACCTAAATGCCTGCAACTCTTCAAACAATATTTTGCTGAATTCATAGGTTTTCCACCCTCTTATTGAAGTCAATGACCTAGACAGCTCCCGTCGCAGATTCTCTCAGACAAAAATGGACGTACAGCCACTAAGTGATGCCCAAAAAAATCAGTTGAAAACAGAGTTAGAACTTGAAGTACGCAAGTTTATGGGTACTTTAAACCGGTATGCAGTGAATATTTTAAAATGCCTATTTTCAGGTCCATGTATTGTAAGATACGAATTGAAATATGGACAAACATTTGTTGAAATTCCATAGGGCTATAGAATACTTGGAAAGCGAGATCAAGATCAAAATCCCAATCATTCCTGAATTAGAAGGTCCACATTCAAACTTGAAGGTGTTAGCCAGGAACAAACAATTTGTCACCCATCTCGAATCCATTTGTCACGAATGGGAACAAAGAATCGCTAGTATCCTTGAGAAGGAGCTCCCCATGAAGCCTCGTCATTTTACTCCATTAGCTGAGTTGGAATTTTGGCGAGATCGGAATTCCATGCTATCAGCCGTTTATGATCAACTTCAGTGTAAAGAAGTTAAACGATTATGTCAAGTGCTGAATTTTGCTAATTCTGATCTCCTTCCTGGATTCGAGTACCAGCAAACTGAGCTCTTGAGAAGTTTACAGGAAGCAAGGGACGTGAGCAGATTTCTCTCCACGATAGAGAGACACTTGAAAACGCTCACATACAACAACAACTTTCTCGAGATGACAGACGCAATACCTCACATTATGGAAGGATTGCAGCTTGTGTGGATGCTGTCCCGACATTACAACAAAGACGAACGAATGTGTGGCATGTTGGAAAAAATTGCAAAGCTACTCTATGATCGCACCACCTCATCTTTACATCCAAGAAATCTCTTCCGAAAGTACGCGGAGCTGGCGAAACATTAGAAAATTACTTCATCTTTCATGCAATTCTAAAATGTGCTTAATTTTAGGGATCCTGCAACAGCCCTGGAGTTAGCTGATTCTGTGCGTGTCCTCCTAACATCTTGGAAGGAATGCTTTCTGGAGACTCGCGACAAAATTGAGCAAGCTGGAAAGGGTGCCCGATGGGACTTTGATAAAAGCAAACTTTTTCCAAAGACAGATTATGTTTGTGTCATTGCCAAACATTTATCCGAAATAGCCATTCTGCTCACAGAATTCCAAAACTTTTTTGGACCGGAAATCAAAGCTGTTGTGGGTGATCCAAGGAAGATTGAAGAAGCATTGAAAAAAGCTTTTGCTTTGGCAAAGCCCTTCATTGATGTTAAATTTGATCCATTCTTACAAGCTAATCAAAAGTTGTGGACGGAACTCTTGGATAATCTGAAAAAAGAGGTTCAGGTTTTGGAAGCTGAGGCGAAAAGTTTCATTGACGAAGCTTTTGTTACAATCAAGTACGTTTGCACAATCTTTGTAATTTTTTAAAAGATTACGAGTTATACAACTTTTGCGTCACCATTGTTCACAGATCTGCCGATGCTGCTTTTGAAATGCTGATGAAGTTCAAATACATTGAAACTAGAGAGGGAATTCATCAGAAGCTCATGAAAAAGTTTGATGATACTCTGATGATCTATATTTTGGAAGTCCGCAACGTAAAGGAGTTTTTTGATGTAAGCAAGTGAAATGTTAAAATGTGTACATACATACGTAGTGTCATTTTTATATTTCTTACATTACACTATAAATAATTTTAATGATCGAATTGTTAGCTGAACCGTGACAATCCCCCTATCTTAAAATACAACCCACCTGTCGCTGGAAGGATCTGGTGGGTTCGAGCATTATTCTACTACATCAAAAAATCTATCGTGACTTTCCGAACTCAACCTGATGTAATTGGTACTGATGTGGGGCAACAAGTAAGAAAATCCAGATTATCTATTCACATGAAGTACATGAACATGAAAAAAGTCGTGCAATGACACAAGAAAATATAAATAATGTAATACCTGTTAGGCGTGCCGAGAATACTTGACCCTGGCAAAAGAAATGAAAGCTTACGAAGATTCATGGTACATTCATTGGTGTGAAGTTTCAACTCAAACAATGAATACTAGCTTGCGTAAAAATGTATTTATGCGTGTCCCGGCAAGGAGGGAATGTAAGTCTACAAGTTGCTTTTTCTCCATCTCTCCGTACATTTTATTTTGACAAACCCAAGATGCAGTAATTGACATTTAACTTCAATCAAAGTGGGACCATTGACTGAGCAAAACAAAGACAAGAAAATCATTAAGGTCAATCTCGCACCTGAAGTAATGGAAATGGTTCAAGAAGCAATTCACTTGGAGCAAATGGGCTACAGAATAAGTGAAGGCGTTCGGAACGTTTCCCTCCTGCGAGAAACGCTTATGAGCAATGCACGGGAGCTACAGCTAATTCTAGACCATTATTACTCTGTCCGCAGGCGTTTACGTTCTCATGAGGTTGGTCTTCAAGCAAACGAGTCTCTTTATCACAATTTCAGACTACAAAATTGTGAAGGTATAATACTTTTCTTTTCCTTATTGCTTTGCTTCAGGCTGACTTTATGGAGAAGTGTATTCTTGACCTGGAAAAGAATTTTGATCAAGGATTACTCCGCCTCAACTGGACAGCACTAGGAATTCTTGATTATGCAAACACACTTTCAGGAGTGATTCAAACATTTGATGGTACCGTCAGCCAACTAAATAAGGTTGCTAAAGACGTGAGAGCTCGAATTTTAGAAATGAAGACACACCGACTATTCAAAGAGCCTCCATACAAAAAGAATCCTATTGGATTACCAATCTTAGATTGTTGGGTTAGTTGCATTATAATAGTGTACAGTTCGCCGTTTACACGCATTGGCGTTTCTCATATGATGATATCTTATGACTTTACCTCAGGACTATTTCCAATACTGGGAAAGTTGCCGCAACACAACATGGGAAAGACTTCTTCTGTTATACAGAGGTTTAGCTTCGCTATTTCTAAAGCTTGAGAATCTGGCATACGGAAAGACCACCGGAAAAATGAAAAAATTCAGAAATTATTACTCCTACTGGGAGAAATGTGCATTTCGCTTCCTCTCAAAGTAACTTAGAGCCTTTAATGATACTTATTGCTTCAGGAAATTCTGTTTATACATTTTTGACTCATTCGTATTTTTTAATATAGGGTGGTTATTCGCAGTCTTCATGATTTTGAGATCCGTATGAACCAAAACGAACCACTATTTGACGTGGAGGCAGTTCTTGCAACGCCAGAGATACGTATTACGCCCACAGCTCATGAGATTTTTTCATTGGTTGCACAAGCAACTCGACAATGTGTCGAGGGAACAAAACGGTTTGTAAGATGGAGGCGCGGTTCGTGCATTGAAGTCACTCCAATAAAACAACCAGAAGAAAATGAATCTTTCCTGTATAGTTATTTTCACGATATTGGTCGCCTGCCACGAGTCTTAGAGCTACTTTTACAGATCCAGGAAAACATGTTGGCCATTCTGAGAAACTTATGGAGCTACCTTAGAAAGTATGCAAATGCAGTTCTTTCTCGATCCTTTAATTACCACCTTCGTTCATCAGTGAAATTAATAGCTACTAGTGCAACTAAATCATGTTACCTTTGCTGTAGGTATCAGCAGTTTAAAAACTTGTGGCTCTACAACAAAGAGAAAACGTTGGAAATGTTTGCACAAAGGAACCCCCCTGTGTCTGCATACGACGAAAAAATGTCATTTTACAGTAACATTATCCGAAGATTAGAGGACTTACCTCCTTACAGAATTGAGGGATGCGTGAGGTAATTAACCACTACGAGCATTGAACTGTTTGTGATATTTCATATGCATCCATGTATGTAATCTCTCCCAATGCAATAACTTTCACTTGCAGATTAAATGTGCGTCCTCTCCAAGATGGAATCGCGAAGAGTGCCAGAGATTGGATAATGAAATTAGGAGAATTTCTCACCATCAGTACATCAGAACTAAAACAAGAGTTTGACCAACTTGTGAACGACTTTGAAAAAAATTTGCATGTCCTTCCTCGCAGTGTGAATGAGCTGAAGCATGTTTTTCTCACAATACAACACATCCAGGCTTCTACCATTGAAATGGAAGGAAGATACCGTGACCTGTGCAAACGCTATGCGGTACTTCAGGCATACAATATTGAAGTGAATGAAGAGGATATGCTTCTTCTTGAACATTCATGGAAGAAATGGCAAATATTGTGGTTGCGAGAAGTGAAAGTTGTCACGAAACGGATGGACCCAGTCAAGATTCGTTTCAAGAAAATGACTGTGGAAGGAAGAAACAAGTTCAGGAAAGAAGTGCAAGCATTTGTCAAGCGGTACTTTGCGCACGGACCAGGGACCGTTGGAAATGATTTGGAAAAAGGCTTGGATTTATTTGATGTTAGTAAAACTATAATTTGAAATGACGTTTCTGATAACTTCTTATGCTCAGGCTCAATCGAACGTTCTAACTTGATAAAATCAACGACTATGCAAGAAGGTCTCACTGCGATGATACTACCGATACTGGTAGTATCATCGCAGTGAGACCTTCTTGCATAGTCGTTGGATAAAATGTATTTTGTAGAAATATCACGAGGAATACAAAGAAATGG
>JAQIXX010001395.1:0-34469 GCA_034700605.1 Willowsia nigromaculata
CCTCAAAATAGCACCTCTATATAATTGCATGAAAATGGCTTCCCCTTGGGGTGCAATTATAGAGAGGTTCCACTGTACGTACAAATTATACAACCATGTTACATGAAGTATTTGATAGGAAATCTCTTTGTGCATGTCTTTTCACATCGCTTTTTCACCACATCTCACGCACTCAATAATATATCGTCTCCAATAAAAATGAAATTTCTGAGCGTCACAATGTTTGAATCATGCAAGAAAAGTGATCGATTACCAAAATCCAGTAACCCCATTTAAGTCAAGCGGAACTCGTATGGGAAATTTTGCTATCCTTGTTTCCCTGAAGAAAATAACAATTAATACATTTCTGTAGATGTGTGGTCGGTTGCTAATAATGAGGAAACCCGAAACAAAATCTTGTTGCCGGAATCTATCATACGAAATAACATTTGTGTGCAAAATATATGTATCACGCATAAATACATCATCATCAAGCATGTTCAGGTGACATGTGTCTATAATCTAAACAAAATATTATTTTCAATGTGGTTGGCACGGTGTATTGAAACTGCCAGTAAATTTTCTACTTATCTTTTGAATACTACATACCTACCTACTTAGGTATGTAACTGCTGAGAGTATCGACCACCTCGCTTCCCACATTTAACTTTTGAATCTACTCAACTGTACAGAGACAATCCAAGGAAATCGGAGTCGTTGTAATAATAACAACCAGACAGAATCCTCCTCCGATTCTTCTTGTTTGTTCATGCTAAATATTTTGCCCTGACTGGCTGTAATCTCGTGATATGAGCCGTGTAAAATGGTACATGCACAACTTGTATGAATACCTCGGAGCGCATGAATGAGCATAAAACAGATCACCAAATCAGATGGAATGGCAGGTTCCTATCTGTTATCATCCCACGCCATGTTTTTTTCCTCTCAAGATGCAACGTGTGCTGAAAGGAATTCATATATATCATGAGTCAAATCGGCCGTCTAATTCTTTTCATAATATTTGAATTCGGAGACGTACCGTATCAAAATATTCGATAGAAAGAAGGGCAAAATATTCAGAGGAGCCTGTACCAAGGCATGTCAATCTTTCGTTATAGCCATTTGTTACCTACTTTTCTCTACATGATATTCCCTGTGGTTCATTTTGATGTCCTTGCTGTGTTATCTTCTGGCTGTCAAAATTGTTCTCTTCTATTTCTCAAAGTGTACACATTCTTCACTGACAATTCTTGGTTGCGACTAAAACCTAACTATGACAACAAAGGAATGTGTGAGATACTTCGAATGCGCGCACTTAGCTTTTTGCAAGCGTGAAAAAAGACGTGCCTTGATAAATGGATACATTGCTCTCCCTCAGCTCAAAAGTCAAAACACATTTGATCTATGACATTTTACGAATTTTATTGTTTTCAACCGCGCAGAAACTTCTTCGTGTAATTTTAGCTGGACCTTTGAAAAGAACGCAGCGGTGGGCCTCATTTATGAAGAAAAAGTTTATTTTCTCTGCGTGCCTATATGACCAAAGAAACAATTATGTAAGGTGGGAAAATGTAGAGAAAAAAGGGTTCATGCAATATATGTCGTGACTACACTGAGAAGATTACGATTATGATGTGAACCTTGTCTCTGTCAAATTGTAAATAAAATATCTTAACAAGATTTCGATGTGCAAAAAAAACTCCATTATTTGCCATCGTAATTTGAATGCGAGCTTATTACATCCGTTCCAAAATTTTTATAGTCATGCGTAAAGACCTTTCAGCGAGCAGTCTATAAATTTGATAATCTTAACGACTGGATTACTAGGTTTATAGCACCTGTCTCAGTCCCCATTTTTCACTTGTTCTCCTTAAGCACAACTCTACATCCACTGGTTTAAGGATTATTATAACAGTACGTCATGTCAGAATTTCATGTTATATGTCCGCAACGAAAAACTCCCGCCTAGGTAGAGACAGAAACAGTGAACATGCTTTAAAAATCAGCATCATATTTCTTGATAATCTCTGTCTCTCTCCCGAGGACAAGATTACTTCTCACGTTTTATTTTTGTCGTGATGATGATGAAAAACCTTCTTGTTCCTTTTTGATGGCATATCTATTTAACTGTTATAATATGTCAGTTATGCATAACAGCAGCAACAACAACAATAAAAGCACACACCGAGGAGAAAGACTTCTAGGAAAGAAGAGTAGCTCAGTCACCAAACGAATCATTTCTTATGGAGTAGTTTAATGTGAGCAATGAGCATTGATACTACTACTACGCATGCATAAAAACTACACTGCTCACGCTCGTTTCCCAAAACTCTTGTAGCACGTATTAATGTAGGTGAGCAGCCTCTCTCAAGTTCTCAACCGGCCGGTGGGCAGGCTGCCAAATCAACGCATTCTATAAAAAGACGAAAGAATAATTTGGATTTTTTGGCTAAAAAATTGACAGACTCTGTGACTGGCAGAACGATGTTGCATGTAGCTTTTGCTACGCAGCGAACGCTATCGACAACGACAGCTGAAGCTACTACATAGTAAAAAGGTTCAGCATAATCATCAAAGTAATACGTCTGCCGAGCTAACAGCTAGGTGGTTACTGCTGTCTACTTTTGTTGAAAACATAGTAGCATTGTCAGCAACGTCATCACTGCAGTGACTAGTGGCTCGCGTCTTTTCCCCATAGACTATACTCCTCATCTTGCCCATTCTCCACTATTCGGTGGAGGAGTATAGAGTGGATGATCACGGAGATAACAATGGTAAGTGTCATGGGAAGAAAACTTTTTTTTATGATAATGCACGTTTTTGATGCAACGCATTTTACGGATCATAATGATGGGTTTACGACTGACGAGAATAGTGTTTTGGCCTAGTCGAGCAAAAAGTTGCTGATATGCTAATGATGTATGATAATGACCATGCAGTCATGCATGCGCACAACAACAACAATAAAAATATACATGTACACATATAGGTACATAAATAATAATATTTTGAGTACCCACAAAATCAGACACATTATGATAAAATGAGTGCCTCTAGAATTCTTTCAGCATATGGTCTCGGAAAGCAATATTGTTGCATTGTTATTTTTGTACTGCTGCAGGAGCGCAAATGCCAAAGAAAGGGTTAAAAACGACAACATAGACAGAAGGATCGGTAGTTTTATTCACCAGAGCAAAGAGGAAATTCCACTCTAGAAAGGAGCAAAACAAACTAAAAAAGTGGAGTCCATAGTGCACACAGGCATACGCTGACTAGTGACTACACACACAGTCGACCAGAATAGAAGAGAGATGATGAAGAAGAAAATATGTAAATGAAATACGTGAACTTTTGTCATGACGTGTTTATTACACGTTTGCTTTACTGGTCGGTAGTTCACAGCGCTCTGAGGATGATGATGATGAACTGTTGCACGTGCTGAGAGAGAACTCTAGTTTCCCTGGCGATATCTTTATACATTATTCCGTCAAAAAAAGTAATAAATAGCCACTAGTAGAGTAGTAGTTATGCATGAACACAGAGCAACGACGTCTAAAAACGTGTCGGGTGATTATTTCTATATAATATTATTGTTATTATTATTACTAAGCCAGTGCCCAGCCTGCTATT
This sequence comes from Willowsia nigromaculata, assembly GCA_034700605.1. Classification (NCBI taxonomy): domain Eukaryota; kingdom Metazoa; phylum Arthropoda; class Collembola; order Entomobryomorpha; family Entomobryidae; genus Willowsia; species Willowsia nigromaculata. The sequence continues at coordinate 3,610 of JAQIXX010001395.1, forward strand.
CTTCCAAACAGGCCAACTGATAAATACTATTCTTTTGGAATTAATTTATGACGCGGATATGCACACCATTCATCATCAAACCACTACCAACGAAGTCAACGCATACAACAACAAGGAAAACGAATTTTTCATACCCGAACACGAAGTCAAGTGCTTTTTCACGATTTACTCATTCTTTAAAAATGCACCACGCTAATAACAACTCTGGGCTAAATGACCCATTTGATTTTTTACATAATGTTTATAATATGACGAAAATAAAAATCGTATCAATGCGTTGCTGCAGCAGGTGTACCAAAGTAGCTTCTGACCAAAAAAACCACCAGAATGAGCCTCATAGATCAAACGCGGATAAGCTCTTATGTAATTAATCTACACATAATATTTGGACAAGATTGCACTGCGCCAGAGTTTTCTCCATCTCATTTAAATCTATAGCACAGCATTAATCAATTTTCCAGTTGATATGACTGTTTCAAGCTTTTCTGACGCTGTTGGGTTGTTCCGTAAAGGATATCATGCAGACAGACAGGCACAAAAAAGTAAAAACTAGCTGCTAAACAGTCAATTGATAAACTCCCAATTACTATGTGTATATCAGTCACTCTGTTATTAAAGTACTGCAACTTTTTCCTTACAATTTATCACCCTCTTAAATGCAATGTTTAGATTATAGATTACTAGAATCCACTCTAGATTCACCTCTGACTTCATCGTGTATCTGAGAGAATACATGAATAGTGAAGTAATGATGTCGCAGTAAAAGCTTCCACACATTTCTATACGGAGGAAACAACTACCTTTTTGTTCGCTTTTGAAATCGTAGAAAATGAATTGAAGTTGAAAAAATCCTTACTCTAAAATAGAGGAACTTTATGGTACGACGATGCTGAATAAATTTTTTAACAAATGGCTCACGATACATTGCTCTTGGAAAGTTGACTCAGATAAATGACTAGAGATAAGCGGATGCACATGTTATTTGTTATTCACGATCTTTCTAATTGAATTAAGCGTGTCCAATAAAAAACGTGAACTGAAGGTGAATACACTTATTTTTCCAATAAGAAAGTTAAATGTATCAATGTAGACCTGTACACGAGCCATTATAGCCATAAATCTATTTCCGCACTTTTTCAAAAAATGTCTCCAGTTTTTGTCCTTTTCATTAATTTTTATACACATTTTTATATATTTAGGGATGCAATCTGACGTTAGATGCATGCCTATGCCTGTGTGTTTGGAATTTTTTTTGGTATTATGAAGTACCAAGTAGAAAGGAAGGCATTCATTATCTTAGAAGCTCCTCGTTCTGTGACAAGTACAGAAGGAAACTGCAAGCTGCTTTTTATTTCTGAAGAGCCATTGCACCCCACTCCTGATCCTCTTTCTGGTGCTTGTGATGCTGTTCCTGTTGGTGTCATTTAACCCTTTTTTCTAATTATCTGTTTACACTAGAGTTTACCACTACATTTCATTCGCAAACTCCATTTATTAAAAAAGCATTCCCGACTGATATACTGCGACTAGAGAGCTAAAAGCGTATAATAAAGAATAAAGCTCCGAGTGCAGAATGAGAGAGGGAAACACAGCAAATATGGAAATGGAAACTTTGCTCTCAAGTCGAATGATAATAATGCGAGGAGAGGGAAGAGGACTGGCTGTGAGCAGTGTGCTGTTATGCCAGATGAAAAACTGAAGAGGGTGACGGAGAAGAAGATGAAGAAGAAAAAAGTGCAAACCGGCACTATTTCTCATCTCATCTTCTACTCCCCTTCTCTTAACATAAACATGCCATAGATCAACCAGTTATCTAAATATATTCAAGTGTGTACACATTCCCAACATACATACATTTACATGCCTACTACATATGTACACATATCGATTCTTTTATAAACAAGAGAAGAGAAAAAGATTTGATTTTTTAACGAAAGACAGAAGAAGAGAAAAAATCCAGTTGTGGCATGCGTGCCTCTGACACAAGAAGACGTGTACCTTCAACTCTCACTGGAAAGGAGTGTTGCAAACACAGCGATGATTTCTGCGTTTAAAGGAATCCATTCTATAAGATGTCTTTGAATTTCCATGTACGTCACCGGATTTTTATTTGAGGTATTAGTTTCAATATGTTGGAAAATGATGATGATACACATTTTGTACAGTGTCAGCACTCCATCTGAATCAGAAAGATAGGTTTACAATACACAACATAGAACTCGCTCTGCATTTGTATGAGACCCAATAAAGCGAGCTAATGTATCCGTCTGTATCATTGGCCATCAAACACTAATATCGTCAAAAGTCAAGACCAGTATACATAATATGCTGTAGATATAAACATGTCGAAAGTATAATAATAAATATTATGTGATATTTTCATGAACCATTTCAGTCAATACAAAAAAAAAATATGCACGCATGCATAAATGTCAGTTCTCCACCAAGAAATACAGCCTTTTCACCCGACACGACCGGAGGACGACACCCCAGTCGTTTGGTCGATCCACTTACTCAATCTTTCTCCATTGTACTCCCATTAAACCTCTCTTTTTTTATCTTGTACTACATAGCATAAGTTTATGTTATTGTTTGTTGCATGATAGCACTAACTTGTAACATCGCCATCGCGATAGTGAGTGAAAGACAGGGAGAAAGAGAGCTAGAGAGCTGGAAAAGGAAGGAAGAAATAAAAAGAGAACTTTGTACTAAAAAAGAATATAATGGCGACGCCAGAACAGAACATCAACTCATGTTCTTTTTTTTTCTCTGCTTCTTTTTTTGCCTTCGTTTGCCGTTCAATACGTTCATCCGGATATATCTATGTAGCATGTACACATTATGCTTTATGTTATCAAAGGTCGTTCATGCATCTATATACACAGATGATGATCATCATGACGATATAATTCCTTTGGTTAATGGTAAATATGAGTGGAGAATGAAAGAGCCAATGTATATACGACGCACATGTTATAACCACTTTGCTTAGCTTACGACAGTGACGTCTGTTTTTAGTTATGCTCTAGCAGTCGACGCATTTATCCATCGTGATGATGACGATTATGATGACGACGATCACTACCACAACATCATCATGTTGATGACTATATGATATCCTCCATAAAAACAACAGTACTCAATGGTTATTATAATGCACAATGCTCTTTACCCTCCTCACTCGTTATGATTACCCCACTAACGCTCACAGTCAGTCGTTGTTAGATTTACAACGAGTGAAAGAAATGATGGCGAAGGAGAGGGCGATGCATTGCATCTATGAAATGCTCATGGGTAGAAGAGAAAGAAATGAACTGACATGTGAAAAAGTATGTCTCTCTCTGTCGTTTTTTTCGAAATGGACACTTGGACTTTGTAGCTTGTTTCATTGACTGGTTTATGTGGAACCCGTCAAGAATGGTTTCGCAAAACAGGCATAAAATAAAAGAAAATATGTTTCGATTTTCTTATTCCTGCTTTTTTCTACCTACAAATTAGAAGCATTGTATATTTAGCATGTCACCCCAAAAGACAAATGTTACGTAAAGAAAAGCGACACAGTCCTTGTCATTGTCTTAGTCTTAACCCACAATGAACATCTCAGCCATATATCCCATTACCTTTAGCATCCTAGAAACTAGTTACTCCAAACAAACGGTGATGACGGTACTACCGGAGTACAGACATTGACACTCGACAGACAAGCGGTAGAAAAATTGTTATCCAAACTTTTATGAAGATATGTAATATGATAACAATGCACTCCAGTCCAAGTCAGAGAGATACAGTAAGTTATTGCTTTTACAACTGTGGCAGCTGTAGTCATAGTAATGGCAGTAATAATAAACTCAATGGAAACAGCTCACTTCTTCCCATCAAGGCGTGTGCGTTTGTTGGAAAAGGAATAGATAAATAAAATATAAGTTCATTTTATCTGTAACATCAGCCATCAGGGGAAATTTGGATTGCGTTTTGAGTGGACATTTCAATGTTTTTGTATTTATCTTGCCCTTTTCAAATCCAACTACTCACGACGTATATATAATATGTATATTTTGTGTTACTTAAGCATTACAATTACAATTGCATAACTCCCTGTGCATGAGCAGAATTGCTGTCATACAAATTTAGACAGAAATTTACAGTTCTTTATAATGGCTTATTTTTTATCCATTTTGTCATAAAATTGAGGCCGTATATAAAAATTTACCTATGAGATCTTTTTATTAGAGAATTTTAGGTGTACATCGACAAACCTTTATCATCATCATTATCACTAACCAAAAGCAGGCAGGATAAAATTCGCAAAGAAACCCATGAAAACCATTAAATTTTTGCAAACAGCTGGGTAAACGATAGCATTTTAAAAATTCACGAAAGGAATTTGCTTCAATTTTTATGACTGCCACAAAAACAGAAAGGAATTGTGTGTAGGAAGCAGAACAAGTAGCACTAACCAAAGAAAAAACCTATCTACGACGACCTACACGAGTATTTGCAATGTTTGCTTACGACTCTATGAGTCTGTAAACTTAAACTGGTCCCTTATCTTATCATTTCTATTATTTCGTTCGCTGGTATCTCCTGCAAAGTACCAAGACACGAATTATAACGATACACTAGTTTTACTCGAATACACGAGTTTTTAGACCATGCAAACAAGTTTACAGTATTTTCCGATACTAAAGTTTTTTTGGGTGCTAAGATAAATGCCTCGGAATGCACTAAATTAGCAGATACGAATTTTCCAACAGTTGTGAGGGAGCATACAATTGATCAGATTTGCGTAATATATGTTAAAACTATAAGCGTACGGAAGTCAACGCATAAGTCACATGAGAAATCCAATAATATATTTGATACTGAACACTGACTTAAAAACAAGTCTTTTGGATGCTGTTAAAATGCATGTAAACTAGTATATTTGACTATCGATCAGTACCTCCTATTTGTTTTGGGTAAACTAGAGGAAAAAACAATATTTATCCCACAAAAAACAATGCATCGAAGATAAATCGGTAGAACACACTTGAAACAATGAGAGTTTGCATGGGAAACAAGACAAATTATTTGTTAGTGACATTAGTCATCCTGAGTAGGTCGTTGTTGATGACGACACGATTACACAAGGAGGATCGACAATTTGTAGGTAGTTGCTGAGCTTGAATGCAAAATACAATAGAATGGAATCTGTAGAGGGGGAAAACGAAAAGTCCCAAAAAATTTATACCGTTAAATGACATTTACTACCGTATCCTGTCTAATACGTTGAGTGTAATGGATGAATATCCTGTTCTCCAAGACACCTATTTTCTTGATTTCCTACCAGTTTCTCTCTACCCCTCCCTCCATGTTTCTCTGTCTCTACTCTCTCCCTCTTACAATTTCGAGACAGAAAAAAAAGTTTTTTATTGATTTCGGTTCTAGTAGTTGTTGTTGAATAGTTACACCACTACTTTACTCAGCTTTCCCCTATTTTTTCTAAACGAAACTTTGCCCGCATTCGAGTTGTGGAGACTTGCGAGACGTTCAATGTGTGCACTTTTTATGTACCTATAAGCATTGTTAAAATAATACCTATATATATATATCCCCACATGTACCTAAATCACTTTAGTTACGTTTATTACGTGTGTATAGCTATTTAATGGAAAAACAAGCCAATACAATTTTCATCTTTAAGGAGCTGAGCATCTCTCTCGTGAGAGGCAAGATTACAAATAACAGCTCACTGGTATGTGTGGATGCAATAATATGGCGTAGGTATATAGGTACATATTACATTTTTCTTCATAAAACCACCTCTCTGCCTACACACCATGCACGCATGCAAAGACTTTTTTCCTTTTTCTCTTGCTTAATAAATTGCTTGTTAGCATTTATACCAGGTTTTCTTCAGTTAACGTGACTACTTTTCATGATGGCATGGCCACTTAATAGGTTTTTGCCAGGAGTCAATGTAGGACTCACACTGTAACAACCCGGCACTCGTAGACAAACAGAAAATTCGTTTTTTCTCGTTGTTTTTTCCTTCTACTGATGAAAAAAAGAATTTTTCCATTTCATCTGCAAAAGACGAAGAAGAGATCATAATCTGTTAGTAAGAGACCTACATATAGTGCCAAGGCTTCTCGGAGTAACACGAAGAGTCAGCACTGCTCAGTAATAAAGTGTTCCATATGATCATGATGGTTGTGATCACACACAAAAATCAGTTTGACTTTTCGTTCTTTTGTTTTTTATTCCGACCAGCATACCAGCAAACAAGCTTAGCTGAAACGCCCACACACTTGCTGATACTGACTTTAACTTGCTGAAGCCACTTTGGTTAGTTTAGTTACTCGTAGAACCACTACTTACATTACTTTTGCTCCTTCTGTAACTCAAATAATGTTAGTTTAACATGATGTTCCATTTTGGGTCCGTAAAGCTCACCACTAGTACCATTTTCACTGAGAAGAAATGAAGGTAAGTAAAATAGAATGGCATTTTATAGCCTGACTCTTTACATTGTCCGCCCATGATCATTTTGGGAATTTCATCGACCAGCCCAAATGGACAAACTGACTGGTTGTACAATAAGCAATTTTTTCGGGAGAGAGAGAACAAACTAGCGAGATGAACTGAAAACGAGGTCATACACTGTACTCATAGAGTCTCCAACGCCACCAAAGACGAAGTCTTTTCTCCCTTGTCTCCTTGCTATCACTGTCGTCGTGTAGACACCCCGAAAGGGGAAAAATCATCCAAGTAGCAAAGTAAGTGCTTTTCTACTGATAACAAGACACTTCTCGGAGGAATTGGAAAAGAAGATGGATATAGATACGCTAAACTTGCCTAGTCACTAGTAGAGGTATGTGATAATATTATTGGCAAGATTAGTGTGATGTTGACCGACCATATGATGTCTCTGAGAGGAAGAGAAAAAAAAGGTCACACAAGGAGTCAATGAAAAGAGTAACTTTTTCCTATGGATTTAATTTTAGTCAATAATAAAAAAAGCCGCTTGACAATAAGCGTAATGCAGTCTCTCTAGCGAAGTCAAAAGTTGGGTGGTGACGATCATCACGTCGTTGGCATTTGAAGCATCGATATTACAACATTGCCCAGAGAAAAAGATCAGATGAAAACTCCAGCAATAAACGACATGCTCACTTATTCCTTTTTTAGTTGTTAGTGAAAATTCTCGTCCTTTTCTGGCCATTACACTGTGGATAAAAGTGCTTTTAAAATTGATCATTTCAGTTAGAATTCTTGAGAAATTTCTCTTCATATTTCTTGGGAAACCAAGTATACATAAATATCTTCAGTAACGATTCGAAACTCTATAAGAGTTCATAGAAATGAGAAAAATAATGATACTGTTGTCGTCATCATATCGTGTCGCTTCTGCTCCTTACAAGAAAGATTCGTCGGACAAAGGTGTTGTGAGAAAGGAGTCGTCCCATAATTTGGCATACATTATTATTTGGTGCGCGAGAGGAAAACGAGAAAGATGTGACGTGCTGCCTGCTTTTCCACCACTCCATTGCAATCATATCTGCCATCGGCGGAAATTTTATGCCGTGGTACTCATATCAGCATCTTTTTCTTCTCCTGTCTCTCTCGCTCTGTCCTGCTGTTGCTTTTGAGTGAGAAGAGAAAGACGACGAACAAGGAGATTTTTTGCTAACGATGTTCAAAATTGAAATAAAAGGCATGTCATGTTCAAACGAACATAATAATAAGAAGAAAGAGAAGACTGAGAGAGAGAAAACCCGGAGCGAGATAGATGGAAAAATTGTGTATAATTTTAAAGCTACATAGAGGTGCAAAGATAAGTTATAAGGCTAGTACACAGAACTTTGTCTACCTACTTGCATTACACTTACCCGTGCACGTATTTTAAGCCCGTGTGAAATTATTTACTCTTTACGAGTAAAATCCCTCAAGACTTGAGAGAAGCGCAGAAAAATATTGTGCCTTTGGGCTGTCTCCTAAAAAATAGTCTGCACTGCATTTGGATTATATCATTAGAGATTGAGGCTTACAGGGATAAGGTGGTGGTCCAACCAGACTACGCACGCACAAATGAACGAGTTCAAAAAATCTCTGTTCTTTCTCTTTACTCTCTAGGCATTATACTTTTCAGTGATAATGATGATGAGGAGATGAGATACAAGTGTCATAGGATGTGAAAGGGGTTAAATCTCTACCTTCAATTCATTTATTCATAGAGAAACTTTTAGGAAATGTTGGAGACACCTTGTCTATGTCTTCCAAGTTTTCCGTGTGAGAAACCTACCCGTGTGATGTCATATCTTTGGAATAATAACAATAATAATGATACGCGCTCCTCGTTACAGTTTGTTTTTGTCTTCATTCGCACTTGGATGGCACGATATATTGATTTCTAAAGAAACACTGCCCATCGAGGGCCGGGCCATTTACAAAATTTGATAACGTTAAAGGCATATGGAAACACTGGCGATGCAACAAAATAATCTGAAGCTGAGTATGAAATGTATACCTAGCACCTATATACGATGTCTGATTTGCTGTTTTCAATTTTTGTAGCAAATTGTACAGAACGTCAGAACTAATCGTAAATAATTACTAAAGACGTTGTTTATCAGAAAACAGAGGTAGGCTCGTTAGAGTCGGACTCATAGTACGACGTCGTTAATATTTCACTTTCAAATGCCATATTCGGACCACGCGGAAAGTTTCATTTCGAAATATTCATGCACAAAGCAACATAAATTTTGATTCAAGACTTGTTTCAGAGTTCACGCAGTAGTAATAAGAGATGCTGTATTTGATATTCATAACTATTCGACATGTCAGGAAGCGAGACTGTAACCACGTTATATGAATACGAGCCAAAATATTCTAATTTGAGATGAGCTTAGGACGGGTTGATATGGTCGATAAATTTATTTATATTATGAGCTCCAAATTTTCAAAAGCAACTGAAATTAAATTGGGATATGAAAAAGATTCATTGCCATTACGTAGTGTGGGAGTTTCAAGGATATCGGGAGTTGGTCAAGTAAGCCATCGTCAACTCTTGCTACTTTGATGAAACAAGAAGCAAGTGAAAATTCCAAGACTACTTAAAATTCACAGTTCCCAGCTAGTAGTGCAAATCGTCATTCACGGGTCACTGACAATGAAAACCTGAGAAAGTATTTTTGGTAAAGAGCAAAACTCGTTGTAGTCGGGCAGGTTTACGTGGTATGATATTTCGAAAATAAAACCATTATTAAGCATGCAATGTTGTATCATAACTTGCCCACAATTAGTTATGCCATTCCATGTCCCATCAGTTACAGTCAATGACGAAAATTATTACAAAAAAATGATCATAATATAGATACAAAACAGAAGCAGCAGCAGATGTTCAGAATTCTTGAACCGTGCCGGGAATCATCGTTTCTGTCTTACCAACATATTGCATAATTTAATTACCTGTTTATATATACAATTGTGTGACTTTCATGTTAACAATTCTGACAGAAAGAAACTTAAGCATCGTAGAGTTGACTTCATAACTTGCAAAATAATACAATACGAAGTACTTGATACTTTATATACTGTATCGTAATGTCTGTCTGTCCACAGACACCACACTTTGTGAATGTATCAACCAAAAATAAATTCAAACTAACTTCTCATAATGATAGGGAGTTACACTGGATGTTGCCTTTTTTACCAAATCTTCATTTCTCTTGATTTGTGGTCAAAGCTGTCTATCTTTATTCCATGTTTCTATAAAATTGTGCACACCATTTACTTGTGGACTGCAGTGCTTTTTCGCTACTTTGGAAATTGTATCGCATCATAAAGCAAAAAAAGTTGACTCCAGGAGACTCGTCGTGGAATAAAAAGTTGTGCCTCTGTGAATTGTTGTTGGTAAGAAAGCAAAGTGCAAAGTTACTAGACCATGGGAAACTTCTTGAATAGTAATCGACTGTGACACCAGAACAACCACACTACTTTTACGGATACATCCTTAAGTGAATGAATATACAATGTACCTACTTACGTACCTTAGTACCTATGTACATAATAAATAAGATTTGCTAAAAGAGTATACATGTTCACTTTCATATATTACTTAACAACCAATATGCATTATTGCATTCCCTGTTTTTATACTATACACATGTACTTGCTCATTGGTTGTATAAGAAGAACATGTAACTTTTACAACCAAAAATGGCAAAAGGGAAGGGAAATTACACTCCTCAAAATCTTTGAAGGTTTGACGTGAAACACTTGAAAATTCATTAATTTGCATGCTCTAACGAAAAACAAGCAAACGCCGGTCGGTCGCCCCTTCATAATTAATCATAATTACTCTGAGCGAGGCAATAAAAATCCAAAATTGCATTTAATGCGAAACCATAAAGATACCACGTTTGCACCCAAATTGACCATCCGCTGTTCTCTAATGAACAGGAACACGAGACAAGTTAACACACTTATGCCTTACAATTGGATAGAAATTATTTAAAAAATTGCTTTAGTTGTACAGGTACAGATACTCAAATGACTGACAGTTTACTTGTTACTTATATGACTGAGAATAATTTCATCTTACTAAAAGTAATACGAAAAGCTTCCTGCAAATTTTTTACTTAATATAGCCCAATATTTATTTTATTACCAGAAATTTGTCTGCTTAATTTCAGGGAAGTGAAGAACCGGGACTTTTTGAGATGTGGCATCACAATTATTATCGGCAGCCTATAAATGCATGAATGAAAATAGTTCACGCGAAATACCCTATAAGTGTGCGTTTGATGAATGATGAAGTACAGACATATATATGTACATGCTTGCAATTGATCATTACTTTTAATGATGACAAGGCAATGGCAGTGTACGCATGAAAGACTGACGGTTTCTCCATCTATTTTTAATAACCCGAGTAGTAGCCCACCATCGATTGTCTCCATTGTGAAGATATCATTCAACTGGCGAAATTACTAGGTGCAGTTTTTTTCACGTGTCATTATCAAAACATCACTGGCTTCTTTGCTGCGGAAGCATACCAGCCAAGCAAATTCACACGCTACTAGCATTCCCAATGCTGCATGACACAGCAGAAATAGTACGTTACGTACATTCGTGATTTCATTTTGAAATAGCAGAATCTCAGGAACTTATTTTCTGCCTGTATTGATTCTCTTCTAAAATTGGACATAGCAAGTCTTTTCCAATACTCACGTCAACAAGTCTTAATGAGTAGTAACCTTTTTCTCGTGTCTAGTCCGTCCCAAGGCTGTACACTGACAAGCGAAATTATTTGTTGCATTGAGAAATGCCAAGAAACGATGGAAAAACGGGAGTAGAGCATAACGGATCATGTGATATAATCATCATGTAAAGTAGATCTTTTAATATCAACACGTCCAATCAACCTAACTACGTAAAAAACATTGCACACCTGATTCGCCTCATTTTGTTCCCGACTCTTGCATAGATACTCAGCAAAAAAAGCAAGTTTAAGCGATATAGCTTACTCAACCCTTTAAGCTCACTGTTCATCAGTGAACTAGACGAGAGTCATTATTATCCTGAATATAGAACAAGTTTGCTTGTGCGACTACTAATACACATTTTTGCAATCAAAAGGGACGACTCCCCCTCTCCTCAGCACCGTAGCAAGCATTCTTCCACGATCCACTTTTCTTTTAATTTCTCTTGCAATCAGAATTCGACGCTGCAAGTGACGCCGGCCGATGCCATATGAAGACCATTCTCTTTTATTATTAGAGTAGTTAGTATATTTGCATACATACAATAATATTATGTACCTACTGCCTATGTAATCGAGTTAAATAGAGAAGTAACAGCAGTTTAGCACCAGTTGTCCGATAAGTTTTACCTGACAAGATAGTAAAACTACTAGTGTGTAAACTAGCTCGACACAGAGGCTCTTTGACTGCTGCTGGTGCAAAAAGCAAATTGTATCAAGTCGCCAACGAAACAACTACAAACTACACGGCAACAACAACAACATCATCAAAACACACACAACAACAGCATCATAAAAGCGTGAGTATAGTAAAATGAATGTGCTTAAAATTGTAAAGGTAGAATTACACATTTTTGCATGGTGCGTTCACTTAGGCTACGCAACAACGTTTACCACTGCTCCTTATTCCTTTTTTCAGTGAGTGCTCTTTATTATTGCTACTATTATTATGATACAATATCATCCCCTAAACCATGCATTATGTAAAATAAAACATGTACACTCATACGTGAAAACACAGGTGAGTAAAACACGCATTTAGCAAGAGAAAATATATAATGTGTATATCTTGTATTGCCAGTAAAGGTAATATTATTAATAATGGTAATATGCCGTGGTTGTAGGGACTCTTTCAGAAAAAAAGTTCGTACACTGTTGTAAAAGTGAATTATTATGAATATGTGCTGTAAAAAGTAAAGCACATTGTATACTCGTGAAAAAGGAACAATGTAGAAGTGTGTGCAGAAGGTTTATTGTGAGTAATGATATGACTGCATGTAGGTGTGCTATTCGTACACACAAAGAATTCAAAATCATATAGGAGACCAGCAACACACGGGCAAAAGCAGGGACAGAGTGTTCCAATTAAAACACAGGAAGGGTTAAATCACCGGAAGTGGAAGCCACTGTACAATATGAACCTGGCTTTATATCTGCAATCGGCACACACTCGCATATCAGTTTTCTGATAAACGTGTATACGTGCATGCAATGTTTATAATGTATTTTATTACAATATCTATATTCACTACGAAAGTGCCGTTGGCACAGACTTTATTAGAATTACATGTGCTGTCTGTCTGTCTCCGATTTTTCGGAAGCGGAGTCGTGTACGCTTCCTTAGGAAACTGCCCTCTTCCTTTTTGATTTTGTTTGTGTGTGTGTGTGGAATAAACTATTGAATAATTTGTCATCTTCTCTTGCAATTTGCATTTTGCAAGGCTTTTACTATTTTTAAACAAGAATACATAATTTTTACTCTGTTTACCTGTTAGTCATGTAAACTAGCAATGATTACACACACCACTGTTTACCATCTATTACTTAAGTATATGGGTTTACGTTTATGGTGCATTATCGAGGTAAAGTGTTACTTGCGTACGCATTTGACATATTTAGAAGGTGATTTAGACGCCTACATCGTCATCTGTTTACTCCTACAAAATAACATACTCGAGCAGGTAAAGTGGGTAATCATGATTTGATAATCTCTGATGAGGAGCCACCGTTTACATTACTGATGTGGTATGTGCTACAAAGTAGAAGCAATGACAACAAAATGTCTGTACCTTTGTTTAATTTGTGCAAACCATTTGTAACCATCAGGCGCAAAAACTTAAAAAAATGTACTTGCGCCGTAATTGAAAACTAAAAAGCTACAAATAGGCAACTGCTAAAAACAATGAAATATGCTACGACTTTTTGCGTTATACCTATTCATCATTATCCCAGACATTTTTGTATTTTCAAATTTTCAATGCAATATTACCAAAAATATATGGTTTTGGTCGAAAGTCGTGAATACATATAATTCAATTTGTAATTATTGAATGAAATGATTCAAAAGCCGATACACTGTATATACTTAACTTACAAACATGCTAAGGATTTTGTTTCTAAGGTTTACCCAGAAAATCATTTGTGTGTGTAATTGTTATCTTTCATTCACGATCACCGGATTAGTAAATATGCATGTTTCTTAATTCCTACCAATCCAACAAATAGTCAAGATATTCAACATTTAAATGTATGTTCATGTATGGTTATTTCATGGGTCATTAGGTATTTATATGTTTACGCGTTGCAACAAATTACAAAGACAAAATAACGCTTTGTCTTATTAGCTATAACAATCAACGCAAATATTAGGACGATGCCAAGACGAAGCAAGTTGATACGTGTATCGTCAAATTGTCGAGTAATTATCTGCAAAGGTTGTAATAGCAATGAAAGTCCTGTTACGTACAGTGCAATGTTTAAATTTCATTTACAGCAGCATCAACATCCCCGCCTCGTGTGTATGAGTATTTCACAATTGGAGGATTGAAAATAACTTTAAAACGAAACGGACCAACAAAACGGGTGGTCAAATGTAGGAAACTTTATTCTCGTACCACAATGAAATGACATTTCGTTTGACTTGCAGTCTGCATAAAAAAAATGTTGAGAAACAACCCAAAACCGCCCTTTATATGGTTTATGGTAGAAAAAATACATTTCTAAAACAAATGCGTGCACATTTAACATTATTACATGCATAGATTTTATAAATGCTATTTTTCTATAAAGTTGAATTATAGGTTAGTCATTGCAACCCCATTCCGAGAAAATATGCACGCTTCAATGTCGATGTGATTCCATCTCTCGCAAATATCGAATTATCACTTTTTCATTTTTGTGAAATATGAGCATTCTTCACCACCAGCATCATCATGGTGCATTCAACATTTTCTAGTAGTCACTTATTCATCAACCGGGTTGTATTGTATCATGTCATTTATTTTGAAAACTGGCATATTGTCCATTCATCCTTTTCATGCAATTCAATCCACATACAAAGCAAACCTTCATGAAAATATATACACGTGCCTATTTTATTTGACTGGATATCCCAAATTCTCAACTAACAAAAAATTAACTAAAAGCAGTTTTTTGTGTTAATAAGATTCATACACAAAACCCAACAAACCTTTGAAAATCCAGAACTGCTGTATCCAGAGCTCTAGTCGTATATTTCCAGCGAAGCAATAATAGTTATTTTTCTTCTCTCCATCCACAGCATAACCAACTCACCACTAGCATACACCACAGTGCACTGTCACAATAAAAAGTATAATATTCTAATGCGCTTTCTTTCTTTCGTTTCCGTTATTTTTCTTCTTGCCAAGCAAGCCAGAAGCAACGGTGTAAAACGTCCGTTCAAACCTGCAAATGCTTTTTTTCAGCTCGGCTTTGTATAACAAGAGGGGATCAATGGATTTTTAGTAGCACGCTCTCTCGTCTCCTCCACCGCCATCCACCATCAGGCATGCCGCCTATGTATACAAAATTCTAGCATGGTCTATCGATCGATATAACCATTTGGCTTGGCACACACAAAACACACACTTTCCTTTTTACACGGGATACTCCTAAACTGGAGGAACAGAGAACAGACCAGAGAGACCTTTTACTTCCTCCACAACGACTACTCCATCCATATACATTATTATAAGCTATTGTACTCCACTTTTTACTTTCTACAACAACACAAGGAGAAAAAACGGTTCCCACAGACTCAGTCAGTATTTATACTCACTTAACTGCACAATGACTCCTTATGAAATAAAAATATACTTTTATGCTGATAGTTAAAAAGAAGATCACTGTTTTACTTTTACTTTAGAAGAAGGCCTGATTAGAAAATGTATTTTTATGCAAGCCTTGTTATATGCATGGGCTGCTAAGGAAATAAAGATATGTGCCGGTTTATGGTTTCACTTGACCGAGAAAAATATTTTTTTTCATGATTATATGTTATTATGTTTTTTGTTTAAATTTTTCAGTCAGTTTTTTTTTCTTCAAAAAATCCACTAATTCACTTTCAAGGATTTAGTTTCAACTGTTAGCACAGCGTATGCTTTAAAAATTCACTTTCCTATGATTTTCATATAATCACGACACAAAGAACCGTTGTAAATGACATTGTCAGGATGTTTTAAGCTGAGGAAATTTTTTTTCTCGGCTTTCTTGGTAGATCAATTTTTTAAAGGTTTTATTGGATTTATTTATGATATGCGGATTGAGTTAATAAGAAAGCTTCAAATTCGGATTAAAGAGGAGAACAACGAGCGACTATACGCAAGGAAAAAAAGGGTTCAGAACTGTTTGTTCACTTTTTCCTCAACTCTGATTTTGTGTGTGCAAACTTTTGACAGAAAATGTAGCGTAGCTTTCGTTTGCTTTGGCAGCGAAGCGCACGTTTTCCTCTCAACGAAGCGACGAGACGAGCCTCTCTGTGCCTATCATCATCTGTGGCTAGTGAAACGACTGAGGCAACTCTATCGTTTTCGCCTTTCTTATATTTAAAAAAAGCAATGTGCAAGTGCAAACGCAGGCAGGCAGACAGAAACGAGTTGGCTTGCTAAAGCAGAGAGGAGGAGGGAGGTTGGAGGTATATGGGAAAGAGCCAACATGCTCTTATGGAGTGCAATGCATGGCATGGTTTATGATAGAACAGCGTTATGTGTGCACGTTGGTTTTGTGTTCGCTGCTGGCACGGTATTCATCTTCGAAGATAAGTCGGTTGCATTCAATCCGTTCTTGAGAAAAAGATGCAAGCGAGATGAAAAGTGAGGCAGAGAGCAATAGCACTGATTACCACGTTGCGTCTTCTTCAGAGGAGAAAAATCAGAGCTAAGGGTTTCTTGTTGATGTCTATGTTGAGCTTGTAAATAATTCTTGAGCGAAAACTAAAAAATGCTTTAAAAAGAAAGTGAAAGGATAATTGGGAAGTAAGACGGATTTCAAGACCTAAATGGCGGGATATATTCATGCCGATTGTTAAAGCAGGCAGGTGTAAGAGAGTTGATTTAATTAGGCTATGAATATTGAGGGATTGAGCTTAAGTCTACTTACAGTAGTAAGTTTTCATATCAAAATTGTTTTAGACCGGAAATGTGGTTATGTGATTACTAGTACCAACTTGAGCATTGATACAGAAATATGAAAGATTTGGAAGAGGTAGGTGTTGAGAGAAAAAGAGAGTGATAACGGATTACCAAGTTACCATACTTTTGTCGTAGGAGAGTTATCAAATTGAATGGTTGTTAGTTGATATGTTTTCTGAACTCATAAATATGTAATTCTTGAATGGAAACACTTCATGATAGTTTGCGAGCATATAATATGTACGCGAACATACTGTATCAGTAAATAATCAATAAGTAGGTAATACTTTATTTATATCTGTTGGAAAAATACACACAAGAAAGAAAGATGGAGTGAGATTGTCATAATTTACTAATTTTAAACTCAAAGGTGTCTAAAAAATCATGACGCATGTTTTGAACTTGTTACTGGTAATTTTGAGCTTTAAATATATTTTGGAAATGCCGTTGGTACTCCATTATTGTTGGGGCTCAACCTGTTCGATTTGTCTCACACATGAAAAAAACCTTTCAATAAAATCAATTTATAATACAATTACACTTTCCACAATTCTAGTAATTATGGTTCATGCCTCTATGTAAAATTTATCTGAATTATTTGCAAACAAGTGACAGACAACGAGCCATGCTGATTCAAATTCGGAACCCAAGTTTGATATTGTGCATATTGCATATTATGTCTCATCAGGTTTCTCTCTAGTGAAGAACAAACTGACACATTTCAGTTGCCAGAGGCGTTAGTTTTCCCCATATGTACAAATTTATTATTAGTATTTTGATTCTTTACATTTTCGCGAACTACTACTTGGTTGATGCATTTTTGACTTCTTACAGGACTGACCGAATATGAGTCGTCAGTCGTCAGTACTTTCTTTTGTACTATACAAAATACAATTTTTAGTGAAACATTGAAACTTTTGAAACATTCGATAAGTATTAACACTAAGGCAATCAAAAATTACAAGCGAGTTCCTAGTTTCTGAGTTAACAGCCAAGGAGAATGATTTTTGTTGGGGAATTAATCACATCAGTATTCAGGAAAATTTTTACAATTATATCATCGTAATCTTGTATACCATTTTCAATTCGGTTTTTCGTGTGCTAATTTTTAAAACGTTTAACCATATTTAAATTCGGATAGATATAAAGATTTACTTCATTGGATAAAGCCATACCTTACCTTTTACAGGGTCTGCTTTGCAATATCTTATCAAGTTTTCAATAAATCATATAAAACTACCTACATATGTATGTAAGAAGTTTTGTTGCAGCACAAGCACAGCATCAGAGTGATGGCGATGCGTTTTCTTTGTTGCAATCAAAATCCCAGCAGCACTCTTTGGAGAATAAAATATATTAATACAGCCATAGACAACACTAATAGTAAGTTAGCTGAAACAGGTAGTTTAGTAATTTCTCAATGGATGGCAGATTGTGTCGCGTTATGGCGATGTTTGAGTTAGAGTAACAAAGAAAAGACTTCTCATATTATGCATGCTTATCATTTGTTCTGTGTATGAGACCATTGGTATGACGGCTCTAGTTCTTTCCTTGAAATAAGGGGTTACAAGTGCTTAACAGCAAATGTCATTTTTTCTTAACCGTTATCTAAGAAGTCATTTGACAAATTTATTTAAAAATACTCTAATACCAAAATTTAAAGTGTAAAGTGCATTCCTTGTTTTTCAAATTGACATGAATTTATATTAAAAATCTTAGGAGAGAGATATTGAATTCTATGAATCCATGGACATGGCTATATTATTTTTAGTTTACAGATCATTTTGATCGCTTGATTCCAATACAATCAAGTTGTCCTTGTCCACAAGTAGCATTTTACAAGTGATTCCCATGGCGTTGACCCCAGTGATAATCCGCTTTTCACTCCATCTATTAAAATCTCAGAGAATTTGACGCTCATTGCATCCACTTGCCTTAGTATATTTTAGAATGTTCCTCAGAGATGGCAAAACCCGTTCTCTAATGTTTACTTGACTTGACAAGAAGCAACAAAGAGATAACACTTTGTGCTGACCTGTTAGCTCCCAAGATGAATGCTGCATTACTATCCATAATCAACACACCTTTAACTTTTCCCGACATACATACTATATTGTAAGTCATCAATGTTCAGAAACTGAAATGTTTTCATAAGGTTAATTGCGAATTCAAAAACTGCAGTGAAATAATATCATGAAACATCTCTATGCAGTATATTAAATTAAGTAGCAACACAACTTTGCATGCAGGCTGCATTTGATCTTCTACGCTACTATATTTCTTTTGTCATTAATGGTTATGCACAAAGGCGCATGACTTTACTTCTACTTCTATACTTAAAAGTCCATACAATATTGCATGTATGAATTGTTTCGAAGCTACGAAAACCATGTTCAGCCATTGCCACCACGCCAACCATATTTCTTCTAGAGGTGTTTGATAATCAATGTGCGAGTGTCTATGCAAACAACTTTAAATTAACCTGTTATGCTGCCGTGCAATGTGTAACAATGGTAGCAATGCAAATGTTTGGCCATCTTAAAATCATTATTAGAACGTAACAGTTAGCCTTCAAACTAGATCAACAATGCAATGCTGAAATAATTAATTCATGTATTACCATCATTACTATTATTTCATCTGTCGTAGTGGTAAAGCTCTTACGATATTATCATATACATGATATTAATTTTCAAGCCTTTATGATTCGTCCTATTTATTTCCGCGTACAGCTTTTTACAACTTCCTTCTACAATTACACATGTGCAATCTGAGTAAATAAATAATTATAGCAAAAGTTAATTCTTTATTTTTACATGATCTCTACTCTAACTTTATTATGAATTACGACAAGGTTATTCGGTGCTACATAACATGTAATATTTCGACTGGCAAGAAAACCGGCAATTGCACCATGGACGTCTAAATGTAGACTAGCAGTTATTCACATTTTAGAAAAAGTTCCTCTGGGTAGAGCGTATCAAATTACTTCTTGCTTCCATTTTTTTGCGCTGATTTTCTCAAAAGGGATCACACCCTAAAATGCTTATGCACAATTTTATTCCCATTTTAAGATGTAAATTATGCTCACAGTACCATAATATAGAATAGAGTCTGAAGGAAAAGACGATATTATGGAAAATGACGTGAAACCTTTTTGCTCCTTTTTGTACATACGCAAATCATCTCTCTAGTCTCTAGTCAGTCAAACGGTCTATTTTTTAACTCGTTTAAAAAAAGTAGTGTGACGTGTGGAAGGTATTTGTTCGACTCCACCCATTTGAAGGCCAACGATGCTCATTCACAGCATTTTCACAAGAGTAGCAAAAGTGATCTTAGAGAGAGAGAGAGACGGCTCGTAATTGTAATTTTTTTATTAGTAGCTGAATCCTGTAGTACATGGTGTTCTGGTGCTACCACACTTACTCTAATCGTAAGTAGATGCATGGAATTAGCAGATTAAACCAATTCAAACTGAATTTTGATGCCTCTAAATAGTCAACACGCCTTAAAGACTCTGCGCTTGATACTATTTTCTAGCCATGAATAAGTACACGCGTTAATTTACTTTTATTCTTTTCGCACAAAATACAAAAGGGTAATTCATCAGACTGATATAATCAGAATTTGGAACTGCATGGTTTGGTCTGTTCTGTCTGTGAGGCATTCTTATGGTTTCGGTAGCATGATCACCACCACCACAACATAATAATATGCTGATATTGTGATACGTGTGTAAAAACCTAGATCCTTTTTATATAAGCTGCCGTTGTTGCTCACTCTGACAATGAAAATCAAAAGAAAAAAAAATTGATGGAATTTGCGGAATTCGTGAATGACCCATGCTTAAACGTGTTACTATTAAGCTCGATTCACGTGTTCATGTTGTTTGTTATTTATGGGGCAAGGGCACATTCCTCATCGTATTTAACCTAGCCAGAAGTTACCCATTTACCTTTACCCACGAGATCAAAGTGCTTTTGTGTAAGAAATTCATTATGATCTTAAGAGTATTACTTAAGGCAATACCTCATCTAGACATATGCATTTAATGCTTGAATAAATCGTCGCCGTCTCCTCCAGCTTTGCTAGTCTTTTAGCTTCTAAAAAGCGTCACGGACGCACCACTTCACCCGTTGAGTCTTCAAGACATGAGCTGACTAGCCATGCGATAACAGGGAAATTATTTTGCATGAAGAGTTGACCATTTATGTTGTGTGCCACAAAACATTATTTACGGCATCAACTTGTTTGAAAAAGCTTTTGAAGTGGTAGAAAGAGTTACCCTGAGGAAACATGAAATCTCAGTTGGATGGCATGACATTTGTCTTATGGAGCAGAGTAATCACATAAAAGTCCAAGGGCCTGAAAGGTTACTCATGCTTCTTTCCAGCTCATTAGTTGAACGGCTTCTCATCATATGTTTTCTATCATTTTAGGATTTCATTGTCAAATGCTTTGAAGCTCAGGCAAGGTTGCTGCGTGATGCAGTTTTAAATGAAAATACCTGCATAATAATTTATAGATACAGACATAATAGGTTGACATGCCACAGGATATGAACCGGATTTCAATAAAGACTCAACTATTATCTTTTGGAATTTACATCGAGGCAAAACAACATGGTCAGGTTAGGTCCTACGGCTTGTGTTGTGAGTTTATGCATCGTAAGTGTAAAAGGTTTACAACCCACACGTTTCTGTGACAAATGACCTTGGGGAAATAGTGTAAGCGCAAGCTCGTTTTACAAACTTTCTCTGGATTATTCGTAATGCTGGAAGATTCACATGAGTCTCGGTTACTTTTAGTATAAGTATTAATTGATTTCATATTCCTCATGTTTTTAAACTAATTTTTGCATTTCGTTATAATAAAACAGCCATGGTCATTTTCGGAAGAAGTATGCTGGACTCCCAGTGTCAGGTTGATGTTAGAATGAATGCAATTTAAAAAGTCCTCGCCACTTGTTTGTTCTGTAAAGTCCAGAAATATTTACATGCATAATAATGCGTATTTGTTTCCGGCAATTTATAAACACGCATAATAAATTTAAAGTACAGAAAAAATTTATGCACATACATAATAGAGAGAGATTCAATGGTATTGTATTCAGATTGTGTTCACTCACGTTATGATTAAAATGTAAAGATATGATTGAGTAAGCATATAATACCAACGATGACACAATTACAAACTAATTAAGTATCGAAGGCCCTATACGCACCAGCTTTGTTAAAATTATATACTTATTTCAAGGAATACTTTGCACATAGTAATCAAAGTACAATTTAGCATCAAAGTAATAATTAATTACATGCATGAGGAAATTAATTATTCATGCAAAATTGGAGCATACTTGCATACTGCTTGTTGATCTGGATGAATGGAATATATTTTTGGGCTGCGTTAGCTCGGTTAACTAAACAAAAGATGTATTTCCTGACTTGCTCTTCATATGCATTAACTTCCCACACAATAGTCCTTAGTCATCTAAGATAATTATTACAAAAAGCTTCGCAATAAATGCATTTTAATAGTTTGATACTTTACAGAAGACAGTAATTAACATTTGGACGTTGAGATGCTCCCCGGTGGAGTAACGTTTTTTTTATTTGTATCTTCTACCTACTAGTTGTAATGTACGAAATATACAGTACAAGTATGTTGATAGTACACATTGTACAAAACTTCATTACAAAGATATCATTTAATGTTCAGTTTTACTGTATGTACATTAAATCAGAGCAGGTATATTGAAAAATTAAACAAAATGAAAGTAATAGTGGTTTGCTGTTCTTCCGAAGGTGAGAAGCGGTGGTGGTGGATGGTAGGTAGTTGGTTCATGAATACTATTGCTTTTGTTCTCCTTTCAGTCACAAAAGAACTTGACAGCCTACACAACTTCTTACAGCAGCAGCCACTCAGGTCTGAATTATACAAGTTGCGACAATCACAAAAAAGTAGAATAGGATCCTTTATCATTCCAACAATGACCAAGGTGAAATAAAATCGAACATTGTGGTTTACAATGTTAAGTAGCGGAAGCCTTTTGAATGACTCTATGCCAAGAGACTTGGTCGGTCTTTGCAAACACAATTATTATCAAATATCTCTGATTGAATGCTATATATATTAAATTTTGAACGTGGAGACTTCAAAAGTGTTTTTGAAGAGAATGCAAATTTGACATTATTTTTCTCACAAAATGTTATTGATCTGATATTATGATAGTTGGTAATAAAAGCCACTATTTTATAACTAGATGTATGATGAAAACCGATGATTTTGAAGACAATATACCTGAATGCCTGAGTTCAAAATTTAGATTCAGTACATTCCTGTTTTAAAAAGTGTTATCGTTGTCATGATTAATTGTATCAAATAAAACATTTTTAGAACAAAGTGTGATGGCATTATTGTGTTTAATGCATTATTATCTAATAATAAATTTGAAAAACATGTAAGATAACATTGCATATAACTGCCTATGTTATCCCCCGTCCCCACCATCCATTCTTGACTAGCATATTACCACGATAGAGGCGAAATTGCAAGGTGAACTAATAATAATAATAATGATCCCTGCAATGTGTAGAAGAGCTGGGACCAAAGTCAATAACAATAACAAAGTTTTGCTTATGGCAGCAGTAAAGTAAGAACACCTTCGTTTTCATTTCATTGTTATAGATATTCAGCCTTCTTCTCCCTTTCTTTTGCTTCGCCTGAAACCCTTTCAATTTCAGAGTTGCTCCTGCTGCCTCTTTTTTTGCTAGAGATGGTCGTTGTTACACTTTCAGCATGCAGGCAATGTTAATCTATTGTTAAGGTATTCATAAAGGAGAGGAAAACTATTTTAATAGTTGGTTAGTACGACTGTGACTAATATGTGTGTATAGTGTATCATTTCTTATGGTAGTGGTGCACCACTTCTTCGCCCTCAACAAATAAACTTTGTATGGTTATTTATGCACATATCTAGTGCAGTGTTACTCGCAACGTTAAAACAGACGCCCTTTTCCTAAATTAATTGAATGTGTACTTATATTATGACGATGAATGATGGAAAAAAATGTACGCACGTAAGATTCTTGATTCATGCTGTTTCTTATATTGTAAATGTATCTCTTTCTGGTGGTAATATTTTTTGCCTATCGTGTTGAAGGTTTTTCTTCTCTTCACTACTGCAACCTTTTTGCTCTTAATCATTTATATTATACATAATAATATCTAGTTTATAGCTTACGAAAATACATGCACGACATTCCGCTGCGCATATGAACTCATATTTATTAATGTATTAGTGCTCACATTGTGTTCACATGTTAAACAAAAGTCAAGGGGCCTCCTGGCCTGCAAGCTACACTTTGAGGCAGTTTTTGATAAAATTTGAAAGAAAAAGTTGTACTGCGGATTTATTTACATAAAACATAATTTTAGTACAACTTCCTCAAAAAACGAACGATGGCATGCGGCTTGAAGATAATTACTTATGTATTATTCTTCGTAATAAATATTCCTTATTACTAGCAATAAAATGGTCTGTTATTGATCCCGGTTTGCAAAACCGTGCCAATTTTTACAGGTAGTATTATCTGTGGTTATTTTTTGCATGCTTTGGTGTAGTGGGTAAAGGGAACTCTCTTTGCCGTACAAGCTCAAAATCCAAACACGGTTTGTATTGTTTTTAGATAGAGCTCCTTAAATTTGCAAGATTAGTGTAATCCAAATTGCCAAACTACCAATGCTTCTCATCAGTCAATCAATAGCAGAGATCTATTTTTATGAGCGTTTCGCATGTATCATTTTTTGAGGAAGCGATCACATCATTATAAGTTACAAGTTGTAGTTTTAAATTGGCGATCTATTTATTCTCACATGACATGTTGTATAAGTACAACTGATGAAAAAGGATCGATTAGTTTTTAAATCACTTCACGCATTCTAAATATTGGATACGCAACAATAAAAGTCCATAAACAATGTTCATGTAAATGGTAAATGTAAAAATGCACACTACATGCAAACATAGAATGGGAGGGTTTGGTGTCCTATCCCAAAACATCTTGCTATTAGTTTTAGTGATTGATCAGTAATCAATCTTCATAGTTCAGTGATTGTTTGTAAAGTAATTACGTAATGGAATGCATCCAACGAACAAAATATAGAAAAGTTGCGAGTAAGACTATCCGATGTACATAATACTACATGATACGTTTCGATACAAACTATCGTAAGAATTCGGCCTTGCGATGCTTCAAAATAAATCTAAATTCTTTGACAATTTGCTCGAGTGGAATGCCATTTTCGACACAATCAGGAATCAATGCTGACTTGAGAAAAATTGGCGAAACCAATTTGTGCACAGTTGACAGTGACTACTGTGCTGTGTACACGGACGGGAAACTATTTGATATTGATAAATACCTCAAGATTTGATGACTTGTGAGCAAGTGGTCATGCTTACTTTTCTGCTTTACTGAATCATGCTAGTCACTGCATCCATGATTTTTGTCTAATGATCAATTAATTTTATGGTTTTTATATTTATCATGACCTAAAATGGCAAACTACAGCGTTTTGTTCGTTGCAATGTTCATTGGCGAAAGAATGAATTGCTTGCTAATTAATAATGTTTTAGTTTCTCTGACGACTGAATGAATAGCACAGAATGACTTTTTAATTATCATTGTTGCATTTGAAAGGGTGCTGAGGAAGTACGCTTGTTTTGCAAACCTTTCCCCTGAGTGAAACAAGTGTTTCATTTTGTAATTGACTTTCACGCTTTAAGCATTAATTCCGGAAAAGGGTTTTATTTTATCTCAAAAGATTGTGATGAGCATTGTTTGCGTTTTTCATGTAAAAGAAGTGCAAAATGAAAGTAAAACTTGTGTTGTTTCTGCACACCCCGTATTTTTGATTGATGATAGATAAGTATAACGAGTGCACTTTTGATGAATCTTGTGATTTTTTTATTGCGATGATAATAATAATTGATAGCACACCATGCGAAAATAATCTGCCAGGCAGGAGGCATAACCTTTAAGTTTGAAAATGTAAAATGCTTCACAGTAAAACTTCATTTTTTCGACGGAAGTGATGCTCTAGAAACATAACGAATTAACAATGATGCTGATAAAATGAACCAAATAAATTTGTGTACGATATATCCATGTCTAATTTTTAAAGAAGATTATTATAGTTGCCGTTAATTTATGACTCGCTATAACCGCAATTTGCACGCCAGACATAAAAGGCAATAATATCCTATAGTACAGAGATCCATTTATCATCACCAGATGCAAATTCGCAAATGTGGGGGGACCTTGCACACAGCGAAAATAATTGTTGCTTTCTTTATTCAGTATACATTCGTTCAGTTTTCAGTTGGGGCTTAAGTCTAAGTTTGCATTTCATATTTCTTAGCTCTTTCTCAACGGAATTCTCTGATGATGAATGATAGTGGGAAACGCTTTGCAATCTGATCAAAGTTGTGGTAGTAATTTCAATCTCTTCATTATATCTGCAGTGAGAAGTGGTTATTTCAATGAAAAAAATTCACAGCTTATCCTCAAAAATAGGGTGATAAAATAATTAACATGTGCCTAAAGATGTTATTAGAATTGGGTGTGCAAATTGAGATTTTACAAGTGAGGTTTGGCCAAAAAAATGAGAATGCACAGTAACAGTGGATATTAATATATTCAATGAAGTTTGTTTTGGCTACCAGTATATGAGTTCCTCTTTGCCTCCAACTTTATGTCACAATAAAGTTATAAGAGCATTTCCCACCGTTTTGTTTTGAAATTTTTTTTAACTTGGTAGGTTTGTGTCAGCTACTAGCAAATTTAGGTTGTTTTATAATTAGTAATTATTGACCATTCAGAATTCAAATCTCATGGTAGACTTTACGCAGATTTTAAACATTATTGCATCAATAGCCATTAGCAAAAGAGTTTTTCCACTGGTACTACTATATCCACTTATACGAAGATATTATACCTTAAAGCAAATAAGACGACACCCTTTGTGTGTGCATGTGTCCGTCTATCTGTAAAAAATAGGGCTATGGCTGCGAGCACGGGAATTGTGCTTTAGAGAAGCTTACAGGCACATTAAATATTGAATACATAAGAATGGGATACATTATACATTCATGATATCATATTATTACCTTTATTACTATTATTACGATTATGTGATAAATTGCGGACAGCAGGCATGCATGTGCCTTCTCATTGTCGTCTACATGTAACGCATACCTACTTGGTAAACCAAACATGTAATGAAATCAAGAATGCATTCTCTGAATTTTCAACTTCTGAGGCTCTTCAGTGCTCTTTGCTTCTCTGCAAACTAGTGAATCTGCATAATAGGAATATAGAGAAAAAACTTTTCCAAATAAAAATCTCCTTCTCTGTCCAACTTTATTTGTATAACTCCACGACTTTTTCATACTATACACATCTCTGCAGCCTGCCTCGACTTGCTTGAAGCATGTGTGTGCGTGCGTGTGTGAGATATAAGTACACCTCCCAAAAAGACATGGAGTAAAGGTAAAACTCATAGATTTACTACATATTTCTCTGCAAAATAAGACAAAAACCATCTCCTCCAACTTGCTTACTCTCCTATTTACTTGAAGTTGGCCTTACCAGTGGAGCTTCCGTTCTCACACAAAAACCTTACAAAAATATCCAATCGCTCAATAGCTAAAATATGTACATCATCATGTAAGTATTCATTTTCATACTATGTATTCCATAATATTCACATTCAACAAAGTCAGTAAAAACTGTATGTTATACCATTTATAGTCTTCTTGCAGCAAAGCAAAAAGAAGGCAACGAGAAGAAAAAATATAAGTGCCTCTGCTGCTCCAAGAAGCAAAACGAAAGATATACAGATAGACACTTTGTGCTTTATTTCTGCATAGATATTTATTGTGAATGTAGATTCCTTGCACGATTTCCACGCGTTTTACATTGCTTTGGTTCTCCTTCTTCGCTCGTAACATTACTGTTGGAGAATATTGTGTAGAGGTAGCCCACAGCTAGTCGTACTGGTAGTTGTAGGAGTGCAAGGCAGAAACTCAGCGTGGCTTTAATATGGATACTAGCATTTTCTAACTTCTAACTCTCCTCTCGAACACATAGACACACAGAGGCACAAACATTTGAGATGAAGAAAATGCAAGACGCCAGCAAGCTTGCCGTCGTCTTTCTAGCCGTATATTACATTCCCAGTGCAATGATCATGTATTCTCTGGTAACTGTGAGTCTCTCTACCTCGAAGCATTACTACCAGCAGCGATACCAAAGATAGGTATGCCTCAGAATGATGTGAAGATCACGTTGTTTGGTCCTATATGGAGCTCTTGTGAAGGGCTCTCTGACTCTTTTTTCCTTTGCTTGCGATGCAAAATGTTTCACATGGGCCAGTTGCAGACTTGCAGGTTGTCGAGCGAGATGCGTGCGTATTGTTGCTGCGTCCAACATTTTTCAACCCATATTAAGCAAGCAGGCGAAACTTTGTGTGCATTCTGAATTCATTTAACAATCTTATCATAAGCTTTGATTCTCTTTGTTGCTGTGTGCGTGTGTAGAAAAATCATCGCTTTCAGTGTCTACCACTACCTGTGAGGCCGATTCCTTTTGCATTGCAGAAGCAGTAACAACAACAATAATAAACAGGACATTTGAAAAAGTGAGAGTTGTTCTTCGTCGTGGTCATCATTATCATCATCAAGAAGAACAGCATTGCCAGAGAAAAATAAACGTAGCAAAGTTGTGGTTGTGGGCAACTCATGAAAAAAACCAAGTGATTGAAAAACGTTGTTAACGGATAATATTATTAATCAAGCAGCTCAAAAGAAGACGAGAAAAATATTATAAGAAAAAAACGCACAGCTTCATCTTCTTCACCTCGGCTGCTGCTGCTGCTCCTTCTGGTTTGTGTGTCTACATTTTTATGCAATAATAATCACAGCAACAACAATGCATAATAATAGAGAAACAAGAATAACGAGATGCAACAGAACTTAAAAGGAGAAGTGCATGCAGAATAATCTTTTTCTAAAATTTAAAAAAACATCCACCTCTGTTACATGCATGTAGTCATAAAAAATTCCTCTGGTGAAGATCAGGTTTATTCGTCGGCAATGTCGTAATATTTTCTCGTCTATATATTCCATTTCGTTTTTGTGACTATTACATAATTACGTATGCGATTACATAGTGGAGTAGGTATACAGTCTGTCGCCGCAGAGGGGATGAAGACACCAGTGACTTACTAAGAAACTTGTCATTTTGATTGCAGCGATTATCATAACTTTTATTGTTTCTGTTTGCGTATACAATGCAAGTAGTGAATGTGATATGAGATCATTGAAAAACAATGATATTATTTTTTACCGTCATCACCTCTCACAAAAAGGGTATGAACAAGGGCTATTGAAAGTTGTTTCTACAAATTCATCTGTTGCTATTTTATTTTAAGAACAAACGGATTATTTATAACGCATCATTAGCCAACAGTTGTGTCTGCACATTATGAAAAATCTTTATGGCAAATGTATGATTTGTGAATGAGAGTTACCACTCGCTTGTTTCACTTGCTATAATAATATTCGACCTACGCAAATAAAAATTTGCATTGGATGACCTGAAGAAAAACAAGTTGGAAAAAATGTTGGAAATTGAGAGAGGGAGATACAAGTGATTTTATATAACTTCAATATATTCATTGGCCATTTTTGCTGTGAAAGAAAACAGTTCCGGAATAACCTCGTGCTGTGAATTGTAATTAGCAAAAAAAACTATCAATATTTTACTCAAGTATGTATCCCGCAATCTGTCACTTTCAAAATAAAGTTTTACTCTAAAAACGTGCAGTGCTCTTTTTAGTATTAAAAAACTATGACTAATATTCCACCCTAGTACGGTTTCGCTTAAAATGGAAGGCATTTCTTGATACTTGTTGCAATGGTACTCGTCATGAAAACAAACTTGAATCAACACTTAGGAAAGCTAGTAGCGTACGAAAACCCGGAATGCAGAAGAAAATCTGAAACAGTTTACCAGCATCACTGCCATCACCGCCACATCCAAAGTTTGGCTGATGTCGTCGTTGTTGATGCCGCAGTGGCAAAAACCGTTCCCCAATTCTCTGCCTCCCATCACGCTCCTTTTCCACCGTTACTAATGACTCAACTTTATCTCCCCGTTGTGGTCCCCGAATTACCCGGAGGCAGTTGAGAAGCTCCTTTTCTACAGTACAAGTAACAGTGTCAGGATACAAAATAGCCTCAAAGTTTGGAAGCAATGATATTACCAACAAATTTCCTGAATACTCACTACCTTACACACATTTAGACAGTGTGTTTAGAATTTGTTATAGTGGAACAAGCGACACCGTGTTTCAAGTTTCATTCAAGTGTAGTCAATACCTTCATCTCTTTTAACGTTAGCTTTTACAATTGTCGATTTTTTAACACAAATTGAAAATAAAGGTTAAGGTAAATAATCAACAGGAATTACATTAAATTCGTTACAGTGTAATAGTTTCGACGTTTAAAATAAATGCTTTTATTGTACACAATGACCCTTGACGTGATTACGTGCTGTTCTACAGAATAGAGCGACAAAAAGAGCAGAGAAGCAACCGAGCATTTTAACATTGTCAGAGTGACATTGTCATCATCGCCGGGTTGCCGATTGAAACGTTTGTTTGTTTTTCGTATTTTGAGCATAGCGTCACGTATGAAAAGGGAGAGTGATACTTGATACTAATTGACAATAGATACTCCTCACAGAGTATCCGTATCGGTACAGTATTTGTTTTGTGGTGTGCATACTAAATAGATAGAATAATAGATTGAGAAGAAGAAGAAGTAAAACAAGTGAGCTACCAAGATGGGGACCCTGAGTCACATTATGCTAATGTATTTAATGTGGATGATCACATCTCTTCTTGTTGGATATTCATATGAACAAGGTAAACGAAATTATCTTATTATTAATTTCCCTTGCCTGCCTACTATATTCAGTGGTGGTGCTATCAGCTCGACTGTGTGTACTACTCAGATAGTTCACTATCTCGACAACGTAATCCGTCTATTGTTTTAAAAGAAACAATAGGAAAGGGTTCAGATTAAGAAGCTTCGAGTGGACAACACCGACCACCCAACC
>JAQIXX010001396.1:0-34457 GCA_034700605.1 Willowsia nigromaculata
TATGACATTTTATGACATTTTATATTGGGTTATTTGAGCCAAAAAGGTGTGAATCGGATACATCCGGAAGCTCAAATTCATATCTTTTAAGATAAAAAATATGACATGTCACGAACTTCCGTGCCCTACTTATGACGGTGATGGTGTTGATAATAATATATGTGCTGTGCATTACTCTGAGGGATTGTGACAGATAATGTACTGGAGTACACTAGATAACAATTCATTTTACCGTCTGGGACATTGTACTGCTTCATATCCAGTTAATGAATAATACGCTGGAAGTGATTTTATTTTTCATTTTCAAATTATTCTAAAAAATAAAATATGCAATAATAGCATTAATATGTAGCGATGTATTATTCCACTGTCATTCCACAGGTTTTAGTTTCCTTCAAACACTTAAACAATAGAATAGGGTATTCTAATAACAAGGTATATATATGTTCGCATGTTTTTGCTTAACGTATTGTCTTGTCGGTGAATTTTATTTATAGATACAAAAATAATTGGCAAAACAAACTTGAAAAAAAATAAATGTTTTCATTCCTTTCAAGTTCTTTTGGTGCCTCCACTACACTAAAAAGTTTATTAAACAAGTCGATTAAGTCAATGAAAATATAGTTGAAACAAAATTGCAACCTTTAAATAAAGGTAGAATAGTTTTGTGTTTATATCATACAACTACAAAGCGTAAACTGAACCTCTAATAATTGAACCCTGAACCCCTGAATGAAAGTGGCATGTTTTTGTCACTTGTGAAAAATACGAGTGAGAATAATGTTGATACGATATATGTGTATTGCTAAGTATTAAGTATGTATGCGACAGACTGCCTTGTACTCAGACTCGCATAACTTTTTTGAACTTCAAAAGCAGTAGTAGGCACAGGCAGTAACTTTATTCATTCCATCTTTTATTTTTTAAATCTAAAAGACATGAAGTTGAGTGGTTGTGAAATCATGAAAAACTCCATCCGAAGATAATAAAGAAACGTGTTATGAATAGGAACGGAACAGTTGACAAATGTCAATATAGGAAATGTAAGCCATACGTTCTAAAAGTAAGTCTTATCACTGACGGGTTGTTTTTGCCTTTTCTGCAGTGACTTTAAGCTGAGTTTTTAACTCCTTAAGAGCGTAAAATGCATTTTGACTTCCGTTGCATGCAACTTGTTTGCTGCTGTCACAGTCATAGTTTTGTCTTTGTCAAATAGCGAGATTATTTCATAAACATCTAGCAATATTGAGATGTTTCTGTGCATATTGGTGGCGAAATTTTTGGATACCTTTTAAAACTGGTTCGATGCGATAATCTGAATGAATTGTTAAAAACATTTTCTGCTTATTTCTCTTATATGAAAAAAATTTAACCAAACTTTAGAAGACGTTACGAGAAAAATGCATTGTATGCCTAACGTAATCAAAATATCTGTTGCAATTGCAACTGTGCAATGTTATCTTTATGGTTAGTGAGGTGGGTAAGGCAGGACGAGAGAACGAAAACGCTGTACTTGTTGTTCCCTGATTTGAATGAAAATAGGTTTGTATTTTGCGACAAAATAAAACATTTATGTCAAGATGCGCACTGTTTTTCTCTTGACTATTTCCCATGGCTTATGGCAACTCCCCATGTGGGAGATACTTACAAGTAGTATTTACAAAGATGTGTAAAAGGTGGGAACGAATCACTCAGTTTGACACACAATTAAGTTCCAGGTACATTCTGTCTTGCTGTCCTCCTTCCCGTCAGACTTTCATTGTAAATGGAGCTAGCTCCAGTCAGCCAACCGACTGTGCCTATGCTCCGTCCGACACTTTCCTCGCTACGCATATACACTGAATTGTACACCACTACAAAAGCCCATGTGAAAAAACTAAATGTCTTTCGTGTTTGGAAAGCGGATGAAGTTGCCGCGGTTCTTTAGATACGCTTCCTGGACCATGTTTTTATATTACCTATTGTCCTGTTCACTACCATCATCCATTTGTAGCAGGCCGATATGAAATCGTATCGCGACTTACCACCGTCCACTAAACAATATGCTTGTGTCAAATGTTGTGTAATCTGCATTGAAATCGAGATAGCAGCAGTCGTTTTTCGCATGGTTTTCGCTCGGTTTTATGTCCTTGTGAAATTGGTGGTTGTATAGACAATTTATGTTCAATATGTCAGATTTTTATTTCCGTTTCCCATCAAAGTTGAAATTTATCATTTATTGAGTACATGTCCAGAGGTAAACCATTTGTTCAACTGTATATATAAAAAGCTAAGAATCAGTCAGCATTGTCAGCATGTCAAGCTACCATACCATATTGATTATGTCAGGATTTTTTTTAAACAAACGTGCATAACGTTAACGTTAGCATCAGCTCTTGTACTGATTCAATATTCAATTATGTTATAATTTGAGGAATGAACTACATCCTACATGCGCGTTGAGAAATATGGTTGTATGTACAACATCTGTCTTAAACTTGAAATGATGTTGTACTAATAGAGCTCTAAACATGCCGTATTCATTTATCAAATTATGTTTCGTCAACCAAGAAAGGAAAATCTATTTTCCTGTTCAGGAAAACGCTAAAAGGCAACAGTTTAATAAATATATTTCATAAAGAGAGTGGAGCGGCTACTGAACTGAGTTCATAGTGAGCAAGCCTTATACATACGCTTCTCTTTGCTTTTAAAATTAAAATGTACATGAGCTGGAAAGGAGGACACACGCTATGGACTACAGCAATATTGTATGAGCCGCTACCTATTTGCACTTTCCAAGTAAGTTTTTGATATTTGGCTGAGTTCCGGTTACCGCTTTATTTGCAACAAAATACTTTGCCCTTTAGGTGATACTTGTGAAAAAATTAGATTTCTCTCTTTTTTCTCCTCTCTCACGCTGCCGTTTTGTTTGTAGGCATAATGCCTTCATGGTGTATATATATATTGCTTTGATTTTGTGATGCAGTAAACTAGTGTTTTTTGTTGCTTGTACTTGTATAACTTCTTTCAAAAGGGATATAATTTATAAGATCGACAAATGTTTTTGATAAACTGCGTTGTATCGTGGTGTGAATGAAGAATGAATGTGATCTAAGCCACAAAAGTTGATTTCTTTATGTAAGTGATGGTGACATATTCCGTCCTACTTAGGTTTGCATTAGTTCTTTGAGCTATTCCTAGTTTTCAGGATGCATATGGACGGTTTCGTCTTATTATGTGGTTCGTGGTTGACATAATATAATAATATTAATGTCCATAAAATTCGTCGGATCGAGTGTCCTTTGATAACTTTGACTATTATATTGCCGCGTTGCTTAAAAAAGCTCAGAAGCATTCAGTGTCTTTCTTTCGGATTTTATTAATATTGTAATGAATCGTTCTTGTTTCGGATGTGTTAAAATATTAACGAAAAAATATCAAACTTCCTGCTGAACAAAACATGTTGATGGTCAACCACAAATTCATAACATGTCATACTAATGCAATGATGTTAAAATGAATTGATCCATATTGGTCGATATTTCATAAACGTGGATGATACTAGTTTTTATGGATGGTGAAGCACAAATGTAAGTGTGTAATTTCCCAGAATAGTTATTCGAGACAAAAGTAGACAGGATTGTAAGTCATTGCATACTGCATCTGTTGACTTTATATGGTTCGTATCAGTCAGTGTTCACGTTGAATAAAATATGTAATAGTGGTCTTGTGTGTTGAATCATTATTGCCTTAAAACCTTGTGGAACCCAACGACGGAAATACTTCAATAGATTCCCATAACCGTTATTTCATCATTTCCCTGAAAGCTAATAATGTTGATATAGTGTAGTGACAACAATATTTCCGTTGATTGAATTGGCTGCCTACGATGAAAGTGAGTGAATAGTAAAAGTATTGGTACGGTATATCACTAGAGAAAGCAAGAAAACTGCTTACCTTTAATTTGGCAAGAAAGGAATTACAAATTAAGTGATTCTTTCAAAGCAAAATAGATGAAAATAGGACATAATGTGTGTGAAGGAGTCATAGAAAGTGGATTCCATGAGCATATATAAGCTCTGTCCGTGTACAATATATAAACATTGGTCTCTTTCTCCACGAGACAGAAGAGAGTAACAGCAGTGAAAGTAAACGAATGGCTAAAATAGAGCGGATGGATGGAGTGTGATTTGATGAAGCTCTTTTACTCCTTATACATACATTTTACATTGTTCTACTCACACTGCTACTTTTACTCATCCATATATGTAGCTTTTTCTCAAGCCACTTTCTACTTTCTGTTACATTTAGCTTACTTATATGCTCCTATTGGTTTTGAAGGGGGAATCAAAGTGCAACCAGGGGGATGTTTTTCTTCATACCGTATTCCCAATATAAGAGACCTTTTCTGCTACGACTGCCACTCATGTATAGTCAGAGTCAGATGCCTGTTTGAAATAACCAAGTAGGAAGTGCATGAAAGAGCATTCTTGTTTCACCAAACATAAGCTCACGGTTCACTTTCAGTCTTAGATTCTTTCTTTTTCTCTGTGTTACTCACTGCTTGTGCTAGTACATATATTTTAGTGCGTGCGTATGTGTGCACTCGCACGGTCTCCAAGTCCTAACTGCAAGTAACAGTTATGCTCTCCTATTACAGTATATTTTTTCACTTGTACAAAACTATATTTGGCTGATGGTGATACAAAGCTGGGTTATAATAGACATGGTGTCGTATGAATTTACTCGCTTGCTTATATTCCCAGTATACAATGCATATAAATATATATGTATGTGTAGTGGTAATCGGTGGTGGTGCACTTTGTATATAAACCCCTAAGAATTAGTAGTATAAAAATAAAAGTAAGAAGTATCGTAACAGCAAGCAGCTGCTGTAGCAGGAGTAACAAAACACGAAAAGTGCTTGGCCATATAGTAATAGCGGCATAGTGGAGCAGGAGCATTTTAGTATTGGGGAGCATTAAAAGCAAGTACGTTGGAGCCACAACACGAGGTAAGTTAGAGTTAGGGAATACAGAGCCAGAAAGGAGAAGCTACAAAAGCTTGTAAAGGCAGCTCGAAACAGATACATGCTTTCGTAAAATGCAGCGTAAAATATATATAAGGAAGACAGATAGATATTAAAGTTGGCGAATATAGTGGAAGTAGAACTGCAGGATGTAAAATATATGTACATTGACATTGTGCTGCTTTCTTACTAGTGCTCTCTATCTTGCTGTCGTTGTGCTTATTATGCCTTACTCTGTTGTGTATATACATAATATTGCACAAAAAGGAAGGAAAAGGCAGTCACGACGACGTGTGTAAAAGTAAGCATCGTTAGAAGATGTATTCAAGGAATACATTCTAATATGCTTTATATATGATATAGAATTGAGGTGCTAGTGCTGGAAAATGTACGTACGCAAAATTTAGCCTTTTGTAGCGAATGACTGACTAGCTAGGAGTATCTGTTTGGTTATTACAAAAACTGACTGTCATAGCGAAAGAGTGAGAGCACCGCTATGTGCAGTAAAAAGGTCTTCTTTTCTTGTGAAATACATAAAAGCCAGAAGTACAAGAAAAACATCATGCATACATGTTTATTGTATCTGTGTGTTATCTGCATGTTTTCACTTGTGCGGAACAAAATGATTGCATACAAATGGTGGGACTCAGCGTAAAAAGATTTAATATATTAGTAAAAAACCTGAAATGGCATGGATAACTTTGTCTACAAATGGAGTTGTATGTATCTACGTGGATATGCATTATATGTAACACCATAATACGAAGTCATTGATTTTCCGGCCTTTACCTTTCTTGCGATCCTTATCCCTCTTTACATGTGGCTTTTGCTCGTATGATTCGATATTAGAACAAAAATATGCACAATATTATCTCTGAGCATCTCATCTCTACAAAAAACAATAATTTGTAGATGGGAACAGGAAGGAAATGACTTATGAATGATTTGAGTATATACAGCATAGAGTAGTGAAGTAGTAGTTCAAACCTATAAATTCAGAAAAGATGATGCACAATACAATGCAGTTCGAATACTCTGCATACACATTCATATGAAGACATACATATATTATTATGTACACAACAGAGTAAGTTTTTGAGCTGCATTATCATGTCTACATAAGTCACTGGTTTGATTTTGGACTATTGTTTGCTAGCTTGCTATAAGTTTTGTTCTACATCCTGTAGTATTGGAGAAAGTTGTGAAACCTTGATGTGATGCGCTTATACATATAACATTGTAATACTGGCATATGTTTTAGTGACAGACCAAGATTTGACAAGCAGAGTAGATAAAAAGCGATTATCTACTAGAGTAACTAGAGAAAGAAATAATCATTTTTGAGAGGAACCAGAAATTATCTCCAGTGATGATGATAAGCCGTCATAATGTGACGCTACCAACTTCCTGATGCTAATCTAAAAAAAATACCCCTAAATGAGAACTGAACAGGTAAATGATTATTGTTAGCCATTATGTTTTGAATATTGTTTTCATTCGTACCATGTTAATAAGTTACGCAAAAAAAGTAAACACCACTGAACTAGTTGGAAAGACAACAAAAATAGTGTGGAGTTGTTCATATTATGTATATCTATGAATAAAACAGAGCGAGATCAATTTATCTTCAAAGAGATAGTCAATGAATGGAAGACGTCCCTTGTGTCGAGTCGGTGGTTGGTCCCATAGACATAGCCCAGGAGCATTATAACGTGATGTTACAAACAGCAAAAGAAGACGCACAAACTTAAGGGAAAAGAAATAAGCAGGTTTAACCTTTTTACCCGTGTCGTGTGTTGGCAGGTAAAGAAAGAGCTGATGGACTACGTTAGATAGAAAAGAGAGATGCAGATGGTAGGATTTAAAAGGACTGTGGTAGTAATGTCAGTTATATTACAACAAAAATATTATTTTGCTTT
Source organism: Willowsia nigromaculata (assembly GCA_034700605.1). Classification (NCBI taxonomy): domain Eukaryota; kingdom Metazoa; phylum Arthropoda; class Collembola; order Entomobryomorpha; family Entomobryidae; genus Willowsia; species Willowsia nigromaculata. The sequence goes on from JAQIXX010001396.1 coordinate 6,928, forward strand.
GCTGTTATCGTGGTTTAGCGGAATAGATGTAGCTTGGGTTTGAACCGATGACACTCGACTCAATTTTTAAATTATTCTTTGGGACCTGTTGTGACGAAAGCTTTACTGGAATTCCCTGCTGGATCTTACTTGCTTGGAAAGTGAGTAAGAAGTTGGGCTACATTTAAGAGTACATGTTTAGAAAGTGTATACATCTGTTTTGCTAAACTTTTATCGTTTAAGAAGATATAAAAATTACATATCTACTTCACACCAGTTGCCCTTTCAAGCTACTGTGGTCGAGTTGGTGTATGTGTGAAAGCATTCAATTCAGGATGTAAGAGTTAGAAATCTGAAATATATGTGTTGTGTCCAAAGAGTTTGTAGCAGAGATCTTATACTTTAATACACACACTTGTACTTGTGACCAATATTGTTGGTGGATAAATGTACACTCTGCTGTTATTAATGTAAGAGCCGACAAATCTATTAGAGTAATAAACGAAGGGATTATCGAAAAGTATTGTGAAAAGTTTATTATGTATGCATCTACTCGAGAGTTAAGTTGAGAAGATTGAGTAGCCCTCCAAAAATCGTACAGATGAGAAACGACTTTTCTCTTTGACAGAAAAGGACAATGATAAAACATACCTATTTGCAATGATAATGCAAAAGCTAGCAAAACTCTTTTTATGGCTTCGTTTATATTCTTGTAGATTTTTGTAAACTGCTGAATGAATGCGTTCCAATTTGTATGTATGAAATGGAAGAGGCTGTCTACTTTTGTGTAGTGATGACGTTGTGTATTTTTGGTATGTTTTGTAGTGTTTGTAGATATGTACCTACATATAGTGTTCGTTTCGTATTATGATGATGTGAAACATTGTTGAAGTATATCTCTAGCAGTATGGCAACTTGGTATCAGAGTATCATATCACCCTGACTGGCCTTAGCCACTGCAACTATAACTTTCATTGCCACTGCCTTGTATCCTTCTCTCTGGTTGCACAGTTGGCTGGAAGATTCAGTTGCCAAAAATAGTGAAACAACATCTTGTTGAGTCTAGCACTTTGGATTGTGCAAGAAATAGAATTTAACCAACTGCTGCTTTTCTATTGCTTGCTCCTTCACTCTCACTTCTGCTGCTGCTGCTGGTAGGCTTGCCACTTTTTACTCACACGTTTTTGTATTCGGCATACACTACTCACTTAAGAGAAATGATAGTGGAGAGAGAAGAGTTGCCATTTAGTTTTTGTGTATAATATTTTTCAGCTTTTGCATCCAGATACAAAAGGAGAGAACGAGAAATGAAAGTAGAGGACATCTATACAAGGCAGTTGTTGCAGTAGCGCAAGTTGCATGGCTTCTCACACAATATACACTTTTCTTTCTTCTCCTTTCTTTCTCAGGCATGCTATAGCTGGCATTTCAAGAGCAGCTTTCACTAGATGTGTGCTTGTCTGATGAACGGGTTTGTGTGTATATCTTTATGATGATATGTAAAGCATTTTTCTTAGTTATTCTTCATCATAGAGGTGATGCATTATATACAGGATCCAAACATGATTTGTTCAAAGAAGAGAGAGGTAATGCTACTTACTCTGTCTCACTACTGCCAAACATGCCACATTATTTTGTATATCTGTGTATGAAGAGTTCCGTGCAGCTTTACGTGCATGTATTTACTAGTTTGGGAAAAAATACGATGATGAAGAAGAAGTAAGAAGGAAGAGGTTGGTTTTTGTGTTGAACCAAGAGAAAAGTTGGAAAGTTTAGAAAAAGAAAATGATATATTCTATATAAAGTTAAGTAGTTATTGGTCGATTGAGGCTGCGGCTGGAGCATTTATCATTCTCAGATCGGGAAATCTGCTTCAACCATTCTTTGCTTCACTTCCACTTTACGTCCCGTCTTTCTTCCTCTCTCTTTCTCAAGAAGAGGAGAAGACGGAGGAGGAAAAAAGAGAGAGGGAAAATGGTGATAAGTCTCTTGAACTATAAAATGAGGAAGACCATCTCTCCCCGTGACTTTTTTCTGTTCCATTCATGCTTGCAGAATGATCAAAAACTCTCGCTTAGCACGTATAAGCACTAGCACACTAACATCAGCTCCTGGCTCCTCTCTCTTGCCGAGAAAACACTCTACTTTGAATCTTTTTTTTTACAAACTATATCGTTTAAGCACATCTATCTGTCTCTATGTCGTCCCAACCTATCGTCACCACTCACCATACATGTACCTATAAAATAATAACAACGGTAGCAGTATAAGCAGAAGAGATGATGGAGCCACCTCATTGTCGCATTGTTCCTTCATCGACTTTATTCTCACACCCGCCACAGAAGCCTTTTATTTTCTGATGTGCTGAATTAGGGATTGGGCCATATGTATCAATGAGATCTTCTTGATATTGTCAAACGTACATTAAGGAAAGTGTTAAAGAATTACAATAATAGCAAAAACCATGAACCGAATAAGGTCGATGATGATGTGAAGATGATATAGCTGAATACTTTTAAAGTTTACAACAATCTATTTTCCCTTTTCTTTTCAAAACAAAATGTTACTCATAAGGACGAGGTTTTTTCCTTAGTATACATAACATGAAGTGATATTTATTTATCTTCAAGGAAGGAAGTGACGGCAGATAAATGAATTGTCTGGTGTTTTCTTTGTCGTAATCATGACATAAGCATCATGTCTTTCTTTTCAAAACTGTCTACATTAAGTCGTTTGGCACATCTTTTTAGAAATAATTATCTCATTTCGTATAACCACCTGATTTACCAAATTTGGCATTGAGTCCTAGGCTTACATTGCTCTTCATTCACAATAATGGCACGAGTCCGCTCCATGTTTCTTATATTGTACCTAATGCATACATATAATATGTATGTATATCGTATTACGTAGAAGTCAGTAATTATTACGTAAGGATTGATACGGAGCCCCTTCCTTCGTTTTCTCTGTGTGTTTGACACCTTTTTTGCAGTAACTCCGCTCCATTCCAGTGTTAACTTACTAACTATAATGTCTGAGTCTAATGTTTGCGCGATTTATGACACAAATGAATCAACCACACATCTGCGCCTTAAAAACAATTTTATTGACTTATGCAAAAACAGAATAATAGTCAAAATGTTGAATGTTGCTGCATGTGCATTTATGTAAGCATTAGATTGTTTAGATACAAAATGAGAGCATTTATTTCTTTAAGAATTTTACTCATTATCACGTTTTCTTGCTACAACGTTTACAATGCAACCCTTGTCCTCACCAAGAAAAGAGAAGGATAGTGAGAACTGATCCAATATTCGATGATTTTAATATGTATATAACGCAAAAAGTAGGTACATTGTTTTTTTGCTGTATGTATTTACCAGAATTCCAAATACCACTGATGTGTGACAATATTTCTATGATAGCATTAAATCACTTTTACGAATTATTTTTCATTCATGATTCAACTGCAAAAATGTATTTTGTGAGCGCCATCTTTATGTGTTATTATCATGCTATCAAACTACATAATCCCTGCTTACCAAAATCCAAACGCTAATTTGTTGATAGATTTTGAGTATCACATCAAAACTCTTTACTTGTTTACTGATAAGGTTTAAAATTGGAAATTCTTTTTATGAAAAGAATATTCAAACAAACCTTAGATTGTACTCGGGATTTAGAACTAATGTAGGTTGAGATTAAAGTATGAAAACGTAGAAGTTTCTTTCATGGTACACGCTTTACTTTACACAAAAATCTTCAGTCCGCATTACTATCTCCAGTCTCAGCGATTTTCTTTGGTTAATTAATATTATTAGTGCGGTATAAACGGGAAGCTTAATCTAATGATTACATAAATAAGTGAGTCGTCCTATCGGAAATTAGCCCCATTTGTTACTTTTATATAGTGTTTGGTCATTCAAACGCCCTTTTCACTTAACATATCACACACTCGCTTTTACTACTGTATTCATATCATATCACACAGCATTATTCACATTTCAGTTGAGTAGAACAAGAAAGAGAGAAAATAGAAGAGCAAGTAGTGAGAATGAGAAGAAAAGGGAGTAAAGGGACATCATGATCATCATATAAATGCATATAAGTAGTCTACGACACGACGATCAGGGCGATAGGAAGAAAAAATGTCGAGTTGCCTCATAATATGAATCGTCTGATATCATGAATTCAAACCATTTCTCTGTTCGAAACCGATCTGTCTAAACATTTCTAGTAAAGTGGCGGTGGTGTTCAGTATTGCTAGTAGTACTAGTCGAATTCACACAGTGTAATAAATCTAGAGGGTCATTTACGCTGAACTAATATGAGCAGAGTCTTTTTAGCTTTCTCCCTTTTCCATGTGTATTAACTACTCCTTCTCCTCTTCTTCACCATTACTTTTGCCTTGCTATTTCGTACGCTTACTCCTACTACTATAACTTCAACCACAGTGTTTTGGAAGGATGGATATAGGGAAAAACTCTACTTCTGTGAGGGTATAAACTAAACGCAGCAAAGGCATCGTCTTCATCACAACTTTTACACATGCATTCATGTTGGTTCGTTGGATTTTTTCTCGGTAAAACGATATAGCATAATATGAGGTTACGGCTTATGCTAGCATATGGATTACAGTTGCATATATTAAGGGGAAACCATTGGTGTATGGCCCCACTGATAGAATACTAACTATAATGATGCAGTTGAGCTGCGTATAATGTGTAGGATTTTCTCTCTATATAAAGATGAGTTTCAACATTGTATACGAGTTCGCTCTCGCTTGGTTGTAAGTGATTCACTTTGAATATAGGAAAAGCAGCAGTTGAGTTGAGCTAAAATGTACTCACTCAATAATGTGTTCAAACGGTTGATTTTATTTCCATTACATTTTGTGCTCCGTCCTGGTGGAACAAGTTTGTTCTGACGGAGTTATGTTACTTTGTGTAAAGATGCAGGGCAAAGCGATACCCGTTTTTTCCTCATATTGCACACGACACATTATTTTGTCAAAAGTGGTACACAGGGCATTTCTGTAGTGTGCCCTTGTTGCCATTCATATAAAGATGAAAAGGTCCCTTTTCATTTTTATGTTTGATGTGACATGTTGTATTCCAGTAAGTAAAATGTTGTTGCTGCTGCTGCTGGATTGTTTATGAGATGAGAGAGATAGAAAGGGACGATAGAGGATGGGTGGTGGTAGTGTGCTTGTGGCATATAAGCCTAAGTAGGTATGTCACACATTTTACCCACAACTTGTATATCTAGATTCAAAAAGAAAGACAAGGAACGTCTTGTGTGACATGATTTGTTAACTTTGTTTTTTGATGACTTGGTTTGGTTCGCTGATCGTTGATTGATAGTAGGCACTACGCATATACGGCTGTGAATTGTTTTGCGTATAATCGTAGAGTTTTATTCGCTTCACTTCTTTTTAGCTAAAATCCGTTCCGGAAACCGTTTACAGTTGTTGCTGAGTTGATTACTCAATACATATATGGGTATAGGGATATGGGGTAATGCACATTCTACTCTATCTGCACTACACATATTATGCTCGGCCGCTTGTTGAAATGAAATTCTTATGTGATGGCAGAAGAAAGCTTGCTTGCGAAATACTTTCAGTTTTGGAAATTATGTTTCCGCTAGGTGACTTGCCTTAAGCTAACTTCCTGTACTTGGCGTATTGCATATATACTAGCTTGTTCAGTCAGTGTGTCCGAAAAGGCTTCGAAACAGATTGTATCACACACCATTCTTACTTAGGAGTGAAATTTTTATGGATGTCCCACTGTTCGTTATATGGCATTTTAATTGCCGTCAAAGTCAAAGTGTAAATGTCGTATTTGATTTGAGCATATGAGATTTGCAAAAATACATAAAGATAAAAAAATTATACTTAAAACTCATAATCCGTTTGCAGACAAAAGTAAGTAATAGGCGTTTATTGGGATTTTCGTGTCCTTTCTTGTAATTATAACAAATATGATATGAGAAGAATCATAGCGGTCTATCAGCAATAGACAATAAAATGCGCATATATTCACAGGTCTTTCCTCCAATAAAAAAACTGTATGAAACTAATGCATTTAATTTGATTATTATTTTTTAGATGCCGTGTATATCGAGAGTCAGCGAGCAGACTTACCGTACTTCATCTGTTCCATCCAGGAATTCAAAAGGGTAAGCTCTTCATGTATTATGCATGAGTACACATTATCACATCATGCTAGCGTTATGCATTTTGTGGGAGACATGTTCCCAAGCAATCGGAGTAGTATATAGTATTTTACGTCATGTGGGTCCTCTATCTGTATACGATTGTATGATAGATATCACATCACGCAATAACGGTAAGCAACTTGAAATGCATTTCAAACTTGGAGTTAATTTCATAAATAAGTAAATGATCTGTATGGACGATAATATTGTATTACTGAAAAACAAGGTATACATGTACTTCATAGATTCCGTCATACATAACCCAAGTGGCTTTGTTTGTGTTCGAAGAAAAGTAAAACGATTCATGCTTGACATAATTATGTATGTAGTGATGCAATGCACACTGAAATTAACTGGAAGCTCAGGATTCACAGAACTCATAACGTTTTCATTCGAGTATAGTTACAGCCTGACCAGGGATTTTGTTTATTGTCGCTCAATTTCAAGGAATTTTGTTCACAGCAAATGAACTTTGATCACTTTAAAAACTCACAGTTTGTTTCGTTGAACCTTCAATGACATCTTTATACTTACATTAAACGTTTTCTCGCTTTGAGCTTTTTTGGTTCTTGAATAATTAATCCTTTTCTTAAATTTTAGAGTGATGCATGGTAGTAAAATTATTTGCATTTTTACACTTGAGTGGTGGCAATGCAAGTGTTTTTTAATAATTATCGTTATTATCGTAAACATAATTTTCTTTTTGTGAATAAAGCACAGAAGGAAAAGTTAGCCTTTTGTTTGCATGCAATTTCATGTTTGCGTTTTCTTCTGTTGTTTGAGGGACAATTCATTCACATGGTTAATTAATAGATGCCTACCCATAGTGCACCGTAAAAGGAATGATTGCAGCATGTCGTGCTGTGCCGCGTATAATGTGTTTTACGAGTGTACAATATGATTTTTTACTAAACGAATTCATAGCGGAACTCTAGAGTGCCTGGCAAATTAGTCTACAAAGAGTAAATGAAAACGCCCTTTGTTCATTATAAATCTCTTCTTTATTTTTCCTCGAAGAACCAAGAATGCTTATGAAGAAAACGAATCTAGATGTATTCTTTTATCAGTTATATACATATATGTGCCCACTATCAAGAATGTTTTGTATTATTAAGCATGAAAGCATGCATCATAGAATAATATGTGTATATTATGTTTAGCGAAATTCATACGCAGCAGTTGTTGAAGATAGTCGCAGTGGTGGTGGTAGTAAATGTTTTTATTCAGACAGTATCTGTGAAGCTCATGATGATGTTGGAATCCGAGCCCATATAAGCTTAATTTGACAAAAGGTTCAGCATTTTTACGGGTACGGATGGTTCAGGAAATGATATGAAGTTATGTTATGTGTAGAAGAGAGGGAGGAAACAAGATATGACATAAATGATTGCTCACTGAAGTTCTCTATTCCTTTTATCTGATGATGTTTTGGCTATTTTGATGTATGTGCTTATGGGTATTTACAGTTTATAGGCAAATTTTTTTTCCAGAATACAACTCTTCTTCTAAAGAAAGGTAAATATAATACACTAGCATCAAGGGCGTCTGAGAGCGAGACACACAAATTTGTTTTTGTTTGTGTTTAAAAAAGGTTGGCAGCAGAATGAAGAGGTTAAAAAATATTGATTGGCACATGTTTCTTAAAAATAGATGACATCGGAGGAAAGACATGATTTTGATTCATACGTCTCATTTGTAACGATTGTAGTAAATCACTTGTCGTGTAGGTGCCTACCTTTGCAGAAGAAAACAATAGTCTATTTTTTTTTAATTAACGGAAGAGGAAGAAACACAAGTTTTTAAACTAGTTGTAAGTTTAGTGCAAAAATTAATGCAATTATCATTTTAAATGAGTAGTGACACGAAAAGGAATTCATACCACTTGCTGTGGACTTTTAACATTCACAAAATTGTTTAGTTTGGGTTGAAATTAAGTGAACATACCTAAATCGAGATGAAGTGAATATTATGCTGCTCTGAGGGTGCGAACCAAAATGCACAATATTGTAGTTCTTAGCATATTCATTCCAAATATGCCTTGTATTATTGTTATTATTACGTGAAAAAGAAAGTACATTATTTATGTTCATCGTGCATTGTGCTGCGTGTGTTACCTTTGACGGGAGAGAGAGCAGAAGAGTGTTTAGTACAATAGAGAAAAAATGCCAGAGTTTGCTTGTCAGTTCATGAATTCCGTCAAGTCAGTCAGTATCCATCCTTGCGTCTGCTATATGATTATTATTATGCGTGTCCTTAATATTAAATAAGCAGTTGTGTTACAAAAACTCGTATACATCTTATCTTGGAGCAGCTGTGTTCTCTATGCCATGCCAGTTGAAGCTTCTTGAAAACTGATCAAATTACCTAAGCAGTGAGCGAGAGCTTGCGAGTTTCTTTCTTTCTTCTTGCATTCATAAACGCTGTCTTGTGATTATACTAGAAGGAGAATGCAGCAGCATCCTATTATTACTATTTTCTCAAGAAAGAAGTAGATGGAGAAGTAACTTCCTTGTTAGAGCTCTCAGCTCTGGTGTGGTGGTGGTTGTAGTGATGCCCTAGAAGATCTAATCCAGCATTTTTTCGCTTTTATATCAACCGTGCCAGTTTAGTACAGGGGAAAAGGAAAAAGAAGAGAATGCGATGAAGGCATAATATTATACTGTTTATTGCTTGCAATTCACTAGGAACAAACGAACTTAAACCAGTGTACCGTGTAGAGAGAGAGAGAGGGAACGATAGATAGAGAGCCAACCGAGACGGAATCTCTCTCTCTCTCTCTCTGGTTTCTTTCTGTTTGTGTGTTTATTGTATCCATATCCTGTGTTTAGTTTTGTATACGAGTTTTTACAGCTCTACACGGTAGGATGAATTCACTTGACGAGTGTTTTAATGCCTGGTTGGATTGAAAAGTGAGAACAAAATGGGATGAGATGCCAGAGTTGCACTCTACTGGCAAAGGTTGATGTTTCATTGTGTGTTGGAGAGAAGACCGACAAGCCTCGTAGTGTGGTCTTCATTGTGGTGATGGCTCTGGTTGAACACCAGATTTTTGATGATCACTCACCCTCTCCACTCCATTTCTTCCTCTCCTTCTTTCTATTTTTATATGGTGGTGGTACGCACTACTACTATATAGCTTGTCCGCTATATAGCTACCTACCACCATTGCTGCACAATACAAGCAAAGCAGTCAACGGCGATGACGATCATGATGCTGATGGCGATCGTGATGATGATGATGATGGCTTTTGTGATGTGTTGTGTGCCGGAGCATTTTGTCGCTTACTTACTTTGAGTGGTTTCATCTCTTTCACTCAACTCAGTTTTGTGGTTGCCTTGAAGGCTTTACCAAAAAAGCTTTGGCTTTACAAGACAACTACAAGAAGACCAAGACGAGAGATTCCCGTCTCTTTTGGTTATGATGAGTTTTTACGTGGTGTACGGCTAAAGCTGGTTTCAGAGAGATTTGGAAAGAATGTGTTCCTCCGTAGCAATTTATATACATCATGCATGCCTGTATACCTACCATTTAGGACTTTTTATATGAGTAATATGCGTGTATAAATATGAGCATGATAAAAACGATGACGATTCTTCTAGTTTATACAAACTATGTGTGCATAACATACGCCACCACCGCTTCCACCGTTTTTTTTTACTTACTCTTGGTTTTCTTGTACATGCACGACCTATTCTTTAATATTCCATCTAGACAGCAAAGTCGATATAAAATACTCTTGTAGCTGAGCTGCGATTCTAGATGGAGTTTTGGTAGGTTTTTTAGTTGTTTTGTTGTATGTTTGCTTGATGGCACAACTACTCCTGCGGTTTTATAATCTTGTATTCATATTTCTGTTGTAGGATGCAGAGAAGTGTTTTACTCGGAATCTTATAAACTTCCATCCTCTCTCGCTCTCGGTCTTTTCTGATAAATATTAAAACTCTCTCTCTGGTTTGCAAGATTTGAGATCATATTATTTTGGTCCGACTCTTTTCTGTTCTCTTGTTGTACAACAGGATGATACAAGATGGTCCTCTCTCTCTCTCTCTTATTCTCTTTTGCAATATACTCTCTAGACTAGATTTGGAAGAAGAGTTTTTAGTGAACCTACCGCCTTCTATATTTTATCCCTTTCGCTCACTATATTTGTAAGTTATTACGTGCCGTTTGTGAGAGAGCTGACGTAGTTGTGTTGCATGTAGTCTTTTTTATATTCTCTCTCTCTCTCTCTTTTACTTGGTTGCTTGTTGTATTCACTAAACATGAGCCCTGACAAATTTACAAGGTGTATATTATGCTTGTATGCACATCTTTTAACATTCACAGCAGAGCCATGCCATGTAAGCATCAACAACACCAGTCCACTACTACAAGCCGTGCTTGGTGACGATGATGATGAGAAGTAAAGCGAAAAAGCTGAATAAAAAGGATTTTCTTCAAGTTAAAGCTGTTGTGGCTTGAGTGGATAGATAGAAATTCAGTAATAGAATACACTTTTTCATCATTATTATCATCATCAAGGCAGCAGCAGCACCAGCACATCTTACACGACGCGTTTAGCTGAAGAATGACTGTGCAGAAGTGGTGAAGAGAGAGGGGTTGTACTCTAGGAGTTGGCCCTCACAGTAATTTGCTTCTTCTCGCGTCAGAAGCACAGGTTAATGATAGTAATAATATTTATGTGCATGGATGAGTTATTTCTATTATGTATGATTGCTTCAGTTTGTTATTCCATGTTTTCGTTGTGGCCAGGGCGGTTTTGGGGATTTTTTCAAAGTAATATATTATTAGTCTCATTAGAATGGCTGTAGAGAGCAGCGAGAGAAGTCAAGAAAAAGAAAGACATGATGGTGGTAGTGATGATGCTGTGTTTTGAGCGTAGTGTCTTGCTTTTTGTTGGAGTTGAATGAATGCTCTTCAGTCGGAAAATAAACTGATGACAATTTGTACATGTACAAACTCTCGCGTTTTTCCTTTTCTCGATCTGTTTTTTGTTGTGATGCTGTCATGAGTAAGCACCATCGACAGGAGATGTTTGCTCTTTACTTGCTCCTTCATTTATTCATAACAAACAAACAAAAATTCTCAGCAAACACGGCTCTGGTATTCCTCAAATTGCGGATGAGAGTCGTGTGAATTTTGTTGGTGTGTAATGTTCTTGTCCCTGAACGTTTCAATTTTTATGCGAAATGCCAATGATGACTCGAAATAAATGTTTTATTATTATCCCTATTTTTCTCGAGTGGTAATTCCGGTCTGTTAACTCTTGTTTTAGGGATAGTCAATCTCGTATTTCCAGTTGTCTTTTTAACAATCCTGTTTAGGAGGATGGTACCTGTGCTGTTTGCAAAAGGGGTAATTTAATTAATACGTTGTTGTAAAGTGCTTAATTGAGGCAGTAACAGTTTTTACGGGTGGTCTAATAATTAATAATTAATTTATTAATAATTTGAAACACTTTACTCTCTCACTCGCTTTCTGGTCGGTTGTTTGTTATCAGCACAAAAATCATCATCACCACTTGGTAGAGCGTAGGGGTTGATGATGATGTGCAAGCAAGGCAAATGAGAGAGAGTGAGCAAGTCTTTAAAGAAGACGTTGCTAATAACATTTTGTTATTATGTCGAATTACAAGAGTGAGTAGAGAGAAGAGTGGAAAGGAGTAATGGTGCGTTGATCATCGTCATCATATTATCACCAGCTTTTTGAGCAATGTTCTTCAGCTATGCTAACACGTTCGTGGTTATGCTTTAATGCGATATAATAATATGCTGTTCTGCTGCTTGAACTGAAGAAAAGAGTTGCTGTTGTTGTTGTAAGCTTAAGCTGAGTGAGTGTGTATATGTTTCTCGATTTGACTCTGACTGATTCTCTCAGTCAGAGTCTTGTGCTCTTATAATATGCCTAAAAATGTTTGGGTAGCGTAATATTATGCGGATGAGTGTGCAGAGCAGTAAAAGCCTTGTAAAGGGATATGATTACTATGTTATGTTGAAACCTTCCTTGTTGCTAGAGCTTGTCATACAAGAACATAAATTATGCTGACAGGTGGTCAAGGCGTTGCTGTTGTTAGCTGTAATGCAGTGAGGGGTATACATTTCTTTTAATTTGTATCGCGGTGCTTCGTTGATGAATGATTGACTTGTGGCTCTCAATTTAATAGCCGAGTGTCATCAATGTCAAAATGCATAAATCAGTCGTAGCGAGTTGCGAGAGAAGAGAGGCTGTGTGGCGTGTCTATGTGAGCGTGTGTGTGTCTTCCTCTTGCTATCTACCAGCAAGATAGCTTTTGAGCTGTGTAATTTTCTAATGTCTTCTGTATGGCAAAAGTATACCTAAGCGATTATATAACTATACCACAATAGATTAGGCTGCTTGCATGTCTGTTAGTAACCGTTGATTTAATAGCTTTAGGCAAGCCTAGCCTTATTAGCATAAAACTTCTTTGGTAAAGGAGAAGGTGAACAGAACAGAAGTTTACTGAATTTAACCGTGATGCTTCTGCAATTTTCTCTTTGCTTCTTTATACGGGCTTTCATAACTTCTTTCTGTTGTTGCATAATAATATTTCCTGCTGAAGGAATTTTTCTATCGTGAAAACAATATTTTCATTTAGAGTGTTTTCTGGGAATAAGCCCTTTCAAAAATGATTGAAATTGTAATATACTCATTTTGCTACCAAGTTCACATTTAGCATTTGTTGGAAAAGTTTTAAAAAAAAGCTACCACACGGCAGGTTTACGTACGGTATGTGTATGCAAAAAGAGAAAACGTACAACCGCATATTGGGTATGCCACTGTTCCTCATTCTGGCTATGTGGCCGTAGTGTGTTGTCTCGCACCCTCCTGTGTGGTTGGCCATCTCCTGTGTAATATGTCCCCAAATTGAGGATCATTTGCATTTCCATGCTCGTGATCATGTCTCTGAAGCCGAGAAAGAGCAGAGGAGGGACCCACACGACCACACTTGAGCCATTCAACTCCTTATTCACATTTCATGGACGAATTTCCACATCATCGTCGTAGAAGAATCTTTTATATTATGTGGTGGTATATGGCAATAGTTCGCAAACCTACAATAATATTATGATTGAGTTTAGAGATAGAGCCAATATGATATATGACGATGATGATAGAAACGGAGACGAAAGTGTACAAATAGCAAGTAATGTAGATGATAAGATGAACACAAGCAGCAGGTTTGGTGTATTTAGTTTATATATGCAACTTTTAAAGGAGAAAATCGTCGGAAAGTTGTAAATATATATATTATGTTAGTTGCTACAAATGTGATCATGTGCTTTCGGTGCATGATTTGTCGCGAGTAACTTTTATAGTTAACTCTAACCTTATAAGGAGCAAAAGCCCCAAGTGGCGCTGATTGTAAGTTTTGTGAACTTGAGCACTTTTAGTGGAAGCCTTGAGGACTGTCTTCACTCACACAGCCATTTAGTTTTGCTTGTTCTGTTGCTGAGTATATACATATGCATACACAAATTCGTACGAATACAAAGCCCATGTTCTCTATAACCATCTACTATTTATAGGGCCACTGTACATTCAATTCTTGGATCACGCAACACACAATACATCCTTTTTCCTTGAGTCGTTGTAATATTATTATCTCAATGCTACGGTTCACTTCTGCTCCCGTATTGTAAATCGCAGCGAGAACCAGAGAGCAGACAGCAAGGGGGTTTTCTATGATGATGTGATGTTGTGTAGCTTGTTGTAACCGTGTGATGCTCTTCTTCTCAAGCTGCGATTCTTCCCCGTTTGAAGTATGCCTTATGGTTTTCGCTTGGACTACCACCACCGCCACCGTTGCTACACCTTGTACTAACGTAAGTTCATAATGGCAAGAGTGACTAGTGACATAAGCAGGGAAGGACCAAGAAGGAGCATAATATAAGTATCAAGCTCATTTTTTACTCTTGCTCTCTCATTCTTTCTATCTACTTGCCCGACTCTATACTCACTACTGGTTGGTAGGTCTCTCAGGCTCACTCTTCTCAAAGTATTTGCTCCGCACACCATATAATAGCTTTGTAAGTCGACTGTATGGCTCTTGTAAAGCGGAGAGTGACTCTTTTCTTCGTTTCTCTCAACACAAAAGGCTCATCATCATCATAATCACAGGCGATGACAATTTATTTCATTCATGAGGACAACCTGATCCTCTTAATACCACAGCAAATTATTTTTCATCATCCTGATTAGGAACTCTGAGCTCTTTATTGTCTTTGAGAACAAAATGCTCTCTCTCTGGCTGACTCCCTTTCGGTGAATGATGACGAACGATGATGATGATGATAATAGTATGAAGATGATAATGACACTGTGTTTGTGTAGTATGTGTATTCACACTATACTATATACTCAATTATACTTATTCTCTCCTTATGTGAATCGCACAATTACATTGTTGTGAGTGAACACACGCAGTCTCTTTATATTTTGCAACCATCCTAATCAGCAACCAGCAGCTCTTGCATAACGTAATTATTTAATATTTTATTTTCCCCCGAATAATAAAGAAAATGAAATAGGCGGACGTAGCGTTTACTGGTAATGATGGTTATCTATTGTATGTAATGAAATCGGTTGACTGCATATTTTTTTTTCTCGTGTTATGAAAACGTACATTGGTGTGTTGTACATAAAAAGAATAATTGCATGGTTGATTTCTTTTCTTGTAAAGTTCATTCCTTTTTATGATTATTTTTTGGTCATATCTTTGCACGTTCTCTAATTTGCGTAACTAACACATTTACGTTTTCTGCCACCTTTCAATTTTAAGCATTAATAATAATAAATAATAATGATCGTACCCTTGTTTATGTGCCCCGAGGCAGAAAAAAAAGTTTATGTGTAAGTAATGGTAATAGTTATGTGAGTAATGATAATAATGATCTCTTATTCTTTTCTTGTCGCTTTGACTCTCTGTCGGGATATTATAGATACCCAATTCTTTTGTGTCTGTTTAAATAGACGGAGCACGCTCAAAAAGTACGACAAATCTAATGCATGGTCTTGTTCTCAGTTTCACTTCTGCTTACTGCTGTCATGAGATGATGTTTTGTGTGGCTTTGTCATGAAAAAGGGGAAAATGCTTTTTTTTATCCTATTCCTCTTTATGCCTTTGTGACACTTGGAAAGGTATATAACGATTTCCGTTTTCAGCAGAATTACGACCCAGTTGGGATGCCAACTTGCATGCTGGTGTGAAATGCTGTCACATATTTTATGGCTTGTTTCTACTGTCGCCAGAATTATATCATGAAGCGGGGCAAATATAGTAAAGCAGCGTTTGCTAGCTGTTGTTGGTGAGGTAGATGTTATCGTATCATTTCTATATAAATTCTTGTGTTGTATGCTTTTTTATTTATTTAGTAAATGTATCAAGCGAAAAGTCTCTCTTTAAGCTGTGTTGTGTGTGGTAAAGTGGTGAAGTCTCTTTGGTTTATATACATACTTAAACTTACAGAAAACAGCAGCAACTCACTTACTCGCTCGCGAACTGTTTAAGTGACACGCTCTCATATGTGTGACGTTTTGAACTGTTTGTTGAGAAGTTTTTTTTTTCCTCTGTTTTGTGTGATGCTTATGTTTTGTGCGGACTTTATTGTGTACATAGACATGTAATGTGTTAAAATATGTACTCGGTTTCCTACTACTTACTTGCCCCTAATAAACTTTACTGCGCTTTATATGCTCACTAAATCTTATTTGACTTTAATTCTGGCATGTAAGTAAAATCTTGACGGTATAATGTGAGTGAGCACCTTTTGGCATCCTCACATGATGACGACGATCATGGATACATATGTGCATAACACACGTTATTATTAACTTACTGTTTTATTTTGCAGTACTTATTATTGCATCTGTGTAGGTTCTCACAAGCGTACTTTCATACCTATAGAAAACAGTACGACAAGCATATAAATACTTACATGTCCTCACCTCAGTACGAACAACACGTATTCAATCCACAACTATACAACCACAGCACTTACACGCAAATATGGAATAGATATAGGTGTATTGCTTGCGTGGCTGTATTTGCGATAAATAGTTTTTTTTTTTTTGCAAAGTTGATGAAATTTGTGACTATTTTCCGTTTTGTGTTATGCTAAAAAGTTATTTTGTTTTATTGATCCCTTATTCCGAATGCTTTAGAGGATTTTATAGTATGCGCATTACTTGCCTCTAGTTTTAAATGCATACGAAATGGTTCTACACCAATCCTTTTCAGTTCATTCACGCAGAACGAATGAATTTTCTTGTGTTATTGATTTCATCACTCTCTTGTGTGCAGTACTTATTACTCTCAATTCTGGCGAGCTATAACTTTTGTAATGGCGATTTAATAGCATTTTCTATTATTCACTTGCGAATCACAACTTTGATCGCGTTATTTTACGGGGAAATTGCGCTGGAAAACTAATTAATTATCTGAAAGGTGGTCTCTTCAACATGAATAATTGGATTTAAAAAGTCCTTTCATGCTAATTAGACAAAATATGCGCAATGTAATTGATATGTTATGCATGTCGGCTTCATTTTCTTTCTGCTCACGTGCATTTGCAAAAGCATTTCATGCATTCATTGCATCCTTTCAATCATTAACTTTGGAACAATTTTTTACACTTTTTTCTCGGATGTTTTCTTGGCTCATGCCAGCTTTCATGCTTTCATCATCTTGATCGCTTGGAATCCAAATACTTGAGAAGATATTACAGCACTAAAAAACTGACTTGTCGTCAGTTTGATGACTGGATCGCAGTGGCGGTTGGGGAAAAAGAGTACAAGTAGGAGTCGAAATCTATTTGCCGTTTCTATTTTTATACTGTGCTGACTACGGAATAATTTCGGTGCCTTGTGTGCCTGTTGGGCGTTAAATCACTCCTTTCTCTATTATTTGTATTGTGCCATCATCATTGCATCCGCTCGTATTTAGATCTCCTTTATGCACTTTCCTCCTCAACAAACACTAAACATGTTATTTACAATTTTATCCATCACATCATCATCATGATCATCTTGCTGCATAAATATACCGTCTTTTTACCCCACAGTTGTATGTAAAATACGACGAGTGATTGTGTTTTTATAACCATGTATGCTCGCATATTTTATGTTTCTGCTGAAGTTCAAAACGCTATAAAGTCGCGTAGTTATTGATGAAAAGGGAGTTTCAGAATACAAAAATAATAAATTTTTCTCACAAATTTTTTATCCTTCAAGCATGGATGGATATGTGGCAGAGAGTGTGCACCCAAAATAGTTTTCTAATGTGCCATACATAGACTACACCTGCTTTCCCCCTTTTGTGAACTTTATGAGTTTGAAACTATTGGCTATATGCTTAAAAGTGGCTAAAAAATAAAAGACAGGCAGTGTAATTGTAATCCGGTTGTGAAAACCGTTTGAGATTGAACAGACAGGAAAGATGGTCGTGAAGATGATATTCATGATGATCACTCTATAACGAATGCGTTTTTCAAGTCGGCGGTATCGCCTGGTTGGTATTATTTAAGTTTATTTGCATCCTTTATCCAGTTGGCAGATATAGCTGACTTTTCAGGCAGCTTTTCTGTTCTTCTGTAAGGAAAATGCCCGAATAAATATGATATGCATTTTACATTGACTGGTCGTGGTGAGTGAGTTGTGAGTGTATACAGAAAGGATTTATTTGTATTTTCTAACAACAGATTCTTTCACTCTGGTGAATCCTCCCTTTTCTCTTTTTGAATGGCTGTATACATATTGCATTGCAATGTGATGAGTTGTAGTAGGATTCATCGCTCTCACCACCATCATATATCTCTGCTCAACTACCGCTACCACTGTTACACACTGCTATTGTACTGGCATCATCATCATCATCACCACCACACTATGAATATATACCGCCAACAACGCTGTGTGTGTGTATTTTTGTACGTTTGGAGAACACCAGTGGAATAGCAAGCAGATAATCTCCAAAGGATTTCCTCAAGGCAGAGCACATCATCTGAATGAATCGTCAATCAAACATGATGGATAATCTTTGATACATGACAAAAATTGGATTTAGCGGAAAAGCATGAATACAAAAGGCTTAAAGGCTATATAGCATAGTTGCAATGCAAGAAAGTAAGCTTTCTGACAGTGCTGCTGTTATGCGTCTTAAAAAGAGAATAAAAATACAGAGGGAGAGAGAGCTTTACTAGTAGTGTAGTCGTGACATATTGTATACTTTGCGAAGAATAAAAATGATCCTTTCTCTTTAAGCTTGACATGCAACATTCAACTCTTCTCCGGTTTGCTTTGAGGGAAACTAGAGAATAGAAAGAGAAAGAAATGGTTGATTGCTGAAAAGTAAAGTTAAGAAGGAGCAGAAAAAGGAACAAGAATATTATGTACAGGTTAAGTTTGCGTATTTTTGTAAAAGATGCAACATGAGTATATAGTAAGCAAAACATTATGAGTATGTATATTAATAATATCTTGTACAATGTAGGTAGATATAAAAAATTCTTTTAAGAAGAAGAAGGAAGAAGAACGGAAAGGGAAATTTTATTGCATTGGAAAACGTATGGTATATGGTTTTGTAGTTTTGTGTTTCTATCTGTATAATGTTGGTTGGTTGGTTGGTGTTAAAGACTATTTCTGGAACAAGTGCGCTGTGTGCTGAATTATTATCAGCAACGGAAATGACCATCGGATGACTGTTGAGTTGCTCTAGAAAAATAAAACTCTCGTTTCGGGTGTAACTATGCATGTACTACACACGCAAACTTGCTATCTTTAGCTATTGAATTATAATTTCCGATCTTGGTGTCATGTAAAATTCAACATGTTCCTCCACCACCACAACTCAACTGCTACAAACAACGTCCTAAAAGTATCAAGTATCCCTATTTTTGGGTTAGAAGGAAAAGCAACGAGGCAAGAGAGCAGCGGAGCAGCGTATATTATTTGAACATGGAGAAAGAAAGCAGTGACATGGAAGCGGTAACATTACACGGCAATAAGGGAATATTACTGCTAAAGAGCAATCTGAGAAAGCAACGGCATAAAATATAAGGGCCGGGGAATAGGTTGGGAGTTTGTAGGCGTAGGTAGCTGGATAGGTGCATAAGGCAATAACATACACACATAAATATGATGATAAGTGGTGCATAGAGACTATGTGTATAGGTATGAAGAAAGGATATTATTAAAGGCATGCTGAGAAAGAGAGAGAGAGAGAGAATAAGAGATAGAAGAGGAGCAGCGAGCAGTAAAAAGGAAAGAGGAACGTGTTCAAATCACTCGAGCCAAAACAGAAAAGAGAGAAACGGAGACGACACAGGAAAGGAAAAACGGATGAGAGCTTAAATAGGACCGTTTCCCATCATTACCACAGCTACTAATGCGAGCGTCACATTCATTTCACAAATGAAGTGGTACAAATTACACGAATAACCCTTTCATCTTGTGTAAATTCTTGAGCGAGCTCAAATCTCGGAGAGAAGATAGATAGAGAGAGAGAGAGAAAGGGAGAACATTATATTATAGTAGTAGTGGTGGTGTGATGGCAATATCGACATCAACAACCTCTATTATGCATGTAGTAGCGGAAAAGATGGAGTATATAGCGTTCTAGTAAATATTAAGAGGCTCAAAAACTCACTCACTCTCACTCCACCGAATACCATGTACAACTTTGCTTCACCACTTACTCCGCTACTACACTTGTACTAGTGGTGGTGTTAGCACTCTCGAAAGAACTACCATATCTACTCGTAATAGTGTAGTAATGGCAAAAAAGTATCTAACAAGTAAGCACTTGCTACTTCATTCCATACCACTATATCCGACGCCACCACCGCCACTACAACAACAGCAGCATACTTTTCTGCTACTTTTATATGACAAACACGGGTAAAATGTATGGAATGCATTTTTCTTTGCCCCTATCTAATGCTCTTGAGTAGTAGTAGCATAGCACAGCGACCATCACGTTGATGATGATGATGATGATAGTGATGCTGAGAAGCGAAAAAAGGGATCGCACAAGAACTCTGCCCTCCGCTCCCGATCCTCAAAATCTCCCCACCCAGAACAAAGCTCCGAATTCGGATGTACCTCTGCACCTTTCACCCGAAAACTCCTCTTTCACTTGTGCATCCGAAGAATCTTTCTGTGTTTTTCATCTCTTCTTTTTCCGTCTCCGGGTTTTACCCTTCAGTCTTTTTTCCTCCTTCTTCTTCTTCTTGTTCTTGTCGCTCTCATAAGAGAATAGTACTTAGTCACATCTACATACGTTTACATGAGAAATATAAGACTCCCCTATATTATGCATATATTATTATCTATGCGCTTCAACTATACCATAATAATGTATCGGATATATGCAATATATTGAATGATAATAATATAATGGTATGCATAATGGGAAAGAATAGTGTTGGTGGTGGCGAGAGAGAGAGAGTAAGAAAGAACGGAGAAAGAAAAGAGAAGCGGAGGATTGAATAAAAGTTTTTAAGCATTTTTTCCTGATCATGTATTATTCTATACAGATGCCTTTATCAAAAGTGTGAGAGGAATGTGATTCTCCCCTTGTTGCCCTTGCTTGCTTGACATTTATAGTGCAAATTGGTTAGCCGAAAAAGGCGAGCAAATTGAGTGTTGAGTGGCTGACAGAGTGACGGTACAAGTCGGAGAGTGGGAAGCTACAATTGAGACAGGGGCTTTAATATAGAGAGGGTGGGAAGATATCTTCGGTCGCTTGGGTTCCTTGCCTGCCTATTTTATACCTACTCTCTCTGTCTCTACTCACTTGTGTTCTACATGGTTGTTGTATGTGTAGTTTCTCAACTTGTTCTCGCGTTGAGCGTGCTGCTGCTGCTGATGATGATCATCATCATCGTGTTCTCCGCTACTTCTAATGCTTTTTAAGAATCTAGAAGAAGAACGCTAGGAAGGAATACGGATTTTTCATACATGTTATTTTTTACTCTATAAACATTCACGTAATAGTGGAAAAATATCCTGCTCGCTCACTTGCATCTTCTATAACTAGCTCTCTCTGGAAGCATACCGCACTGTACATGGGCGCACATAACAAATGGAAACAGGCATTTCATGAGCTAGGGCTCTATCCCTATCTCCATAATATCTCCATGCATAGTTTTTTTTGTATGAAAAGCACAAGCTAACTCTTCTCCTGCTTCTCCTATATGTGTAGAAAATATCCACAGAGTATGTATACACCAAGGGAAAATAAATGTGTTTTGTGTGGATGTACACTCTCTCAACATCTCTCTGTGTTTCATGTGTGAATACATAGAAGAGTTTTTTTTATCGCCACAATGTGTATATTAGAATCTCTATAAATTATATGTGCATATATCTATCTGAGAAAAATATTTCTATATGTGAATGGCTGATACTGCAGCTGCTTCTAAATCTATTGGGGCTATAGGGACCAATATAGTTAGAATGGTGGTCGCTTTGCTTTTTAGCTAGTCGCTCTGAGCTCGGTCAGAGGCAGCAGGAGCACACACAGGCATATTACAAAGGGAAAAAAGGAAAGAGCCAGAGGGGCTGCTCATTTGGCAACTGAGTAAGGTTGGAAAATGGCTGAAGACTGGTTTCACTCTGTTCTAATCTCTTCTGCTTGTTCTTCTCGTCAAAAAATATACAATACAAAAAGCGAGCTCCTTGTCGTCGACAATTTTTCAAAACATATCACTTATTTTGAGTGAAGAGCAGAAAAGGACAGAAAGAGAGAGAGAGAAAAAAAGAAGAGATTCTCTGAGATTTAAATTGATAGAGGGCCCCCCTCCCCTTAGTAAAATTTTCAAAATATGTCCTTCCCCTTCTCAATACATCGTCCACGGCAGCAGAAGTCTACAGGCAAAGTAGTGGTGTTGGTGGTGGTGGACTCACGTAATAGTTGGGGTGAGTGAGCCAGGGTATCTGTACAATACAAAATATTTTTTTTACCTCTCCTGTGTCGTCGTGTGTTTTAACATACACGGAGAGTGAGAGCAGTAGGAAGAAGACGAAGAAGGATACAGAGGGAGAGACGGAGATACGACTTTACTAGTATACATTATGGAATATACATATAATAATAATAAAATAAAAAGGTGGACTTGCTCGCTTTTACTGTTGTACGTGTGTGTGTGTGTCGCTCGTTCGTTCGTACATTCACATTAAAATCTTCTCGTATATTATAATAATCTATATATTATTTTATGATGTGTGTATATAACTCTTTTGGTACACTTGACGGTGGTAGTATTGGTGGTGGTATATTATAAAATATAACCCTACTCCACTTGATTTTATGATGGTAGTAGTTGTATAGAGAAGGAGCAAAAGGAGCGAGAGCTGTAGTACTAGTGGTAATATTATTATGATGAGGCAAAAGAGAGAGAGAGAGAGAAAAAATATTCCCAAACTCTCTTGCGTGAACTCAATTGATTTGTGTGTGCATCATAAGTGTATTCAAGTGTATCACTAAGTAAGGAGATGATAGGACTAATAAGGTTGCTGTACATAAGGTCATTAGGTGCTCTATCCCAAGATTCCTTACATATTCCATCATTATTATTGTAAAAGTAATCATTATTTTATTATCATTATGTACATTTTTTACTTGTGTGGTTGTCGGATGGCTAAAAGTGAGAGATAGAGAGACACGAAAAAATGTAGTGCGAGAGTTTGTGTGTGCATTTTTTAATGTACCACCATTGATGCCAACTAAATCATCAGCAGCATCCTATTACTACTACCACCACAACTACCTTCCACATTACTACTAGTTGTAGTAGTATTTATTATTATTATTATATAACCGATGCACTTTACTACAGCGATTATGATTATTGTTGTATCATTGACGTTGTGACACATTGTAAATGGATTGATTATGTCAGTGTATACAGTTTCTGGCATGTATCAAGCTGTGAAGTGATTGAGCACTATAAAGAGTGTAAAATGGAAATGAATGGTTTTGATTTCGATGATACTACAAGAGTGATCTCTACGATAGCTTTCTTGGCTGCTATACGAATAATAATAGGTAGGTGCTTCTTCACCATTTCTACAAATATGCAAGTTTACATGAATAATTAGTGAAATAAAGATTTAAAGATCATTTTATAGTGAATTGGGAAAGAAACGAATTTTGATCGTGCAAAAAGTCAGAAATGTATTCGTTCAGTTCATTATTTGGGTAACTATTGAATCGGGATAAGATATGCGCATGTGCAAAAACTGTTTATTTATTGTATAGAAAAGCATTTAAAATTATGGAGTTTGAAGTGAAATAGTTTGGTTGTAAGTATGGTTGTTTTATATGTAAAATGCAATTATTGTATGCAAGCAGAGTGTTTTGATTTGTTCTTGTTGTACTGTTTTTGCGTGCGCAAAGTTCCACTTCCATAATGTAATAGCGCAATAATCTTGTTTCATCAACGTTGTTATTTTTACTTATTATGATGATTATTGCCATGTTCGTACGTTTTTGTTGCTGGGAATGCATCCAACTGTGGGAATCTCAATTATCAGATTTAAATATTTCCTTGTTGCGTTTTTCCTTATAAAAATGGTTAATTAAATAGCGTGCAGCGCATGCAACTACGTTGTATACTGTTGGGATTCCAATTCCAGCAACAACTCTCCACAATAAGCATTATTATGATAGACACTCGTCGACGAGTAGAGTTAACCGAGCTGAAGATAAACATTTATTCTTAAATATGCACAATAATGGCTCTCTTCACTCTTCTTATCTCTGCAACACTCGTGCAAATGTGTACATTTGTAGGCTTCCGTATACCTTGCAGCAATTGCAAATCTCAGAGGATTAAGTATGTGCACATTAGGCCTGCTTTAATATCACTAAGTCACTAATCCTCCAATGAACGAAGTAGTAAATGTCGTTTTCTTTTTCTAAATATTCAAATTTTCTCGTGCTTCTTATCAGCGGTAGAGATGGAGGAATAAAGATAATGTCATTTATCACATTATATTTAGTATAAATAGTAGACTACATTGTGGTGGTCTTTTTTATGTGTTTTAAAAGCAGTTTAGATCCTAAATATCTGCATATCATTTGTTAGAATTTTGAGAGTTACACGAATGTGGTGTTTATAGAACTTTGAGCTGCCACAACTTTTACGTGTTCATCATCATAATTCGTTGAGGTTCTACTATTGTCAACTATGTTTTATCGTTGGAGTGATAATTGATGAAGTCTTGTTAAAGAACATGGATTATGCAGTGAATTTACTCGTATAAATTAGAATACACATTGGATAGAGAGAGTGGTGCTCCGGTGGTAGTAGGGATGAGCACAATGTACACAACAGAATTATTGTTATCATAATCATCGTGATCATTAATGGATCAGTTTTATGAGCACATTGGAATTGCTTTGCTACTCACTCTTACTACATAATATACGAATGAATGAATGAAAGCACACACAGAGAAGATAAATGTGTATAAATATCTTTAAGCTGAATCGTCATCGTCATCGAAGCCAAATGTTTAATATTTGATGTTTGTCATCATCACAGCTCACAAAAGTGAAGCCGCATGAATGCAATGTGTTTTTGTTGATTATCGTTGTTAGCGAGTTTGCATATTACAAGGATCAATATTTAGCAAGTCTTGCAAAGTTGCAAATTATGTATATAAGTGTAGCTAGTTGTGTATTTTCATGCTGGTGATAATGAGAAAACTTAGTTGTAATGATGATGGCTTATGTCAAGCATTCAAATCAAATGATGACCAATGCTACACGAAAATTCTTTGTGTGTCTAAAGAGTTAACGTACGATACGTGTTAGTTCATATCAAGTTAGTTGTAGTGATTAGTAGACGAACTCAAGATGGAGACAAAAAACTGGAGATAATAATAGAATATTCTTTGTGCATTACAGAGCAAGAAGGATACGTTGATGGTCCATATCAAATGGTTCTACAGACCTTGTGAGGTACCAGAAACTGTATACCAATTGTTAATTCAAGATAGAACAGCGGTAGAGTCAGTTGAAGGTAAGGACAGTTATTTTTAAGGTGAAAGTCCATAAGTGATTGGATTGTAATAAATGATTTGTGGTTGTCCGTATACATAGGTGGTGAGAAAAGTGAAAGCATCGCGACACAGTTCCCAGAAGTTTGTGGTCGTGAACTGTTCATCAGTGATGCGACTGACACTTACCCCGTGTCGGTTCTTAGGGGCTTGTGTTGGGTAGAGCATTTCACCGAACTATCGTCCCTTGTTAGTGTCTTCAAGCCTGGTCCAGATAGTTTCTTCTACGTATTGGGATATAACCCTGAAACTCGCAGGCTGGCGTCCACACAGGGTGAAATTCGAGTCGGTCCGGAGAGGCAGGTGGGTAGATCGACTTTTATTAACAATTATAAAAAAACACAAGGAGTAAATCCTATAATATTATTTGGCTACTTTATAGGCACATCTTCCAGAACTGCAAATTGGGGTACCGGTTAATTGTGAAGAATGGGAAGAATTATGCTGGAAGCCGGGTGTGGTACCGGATACCGACTTGGTGATGTACTTACGGTAAGAATTGAACAGTTTATTTTTAAATATTATTTATGCATCGTAATAAAGGATAATACTAACTATGTTTTTTGTTTTTTATTCCCGTAGGGCAAGCCGTTCAATGGCACGTAACAAGTTTTTTATTCATTAAAAAACCTTAATTCATTAGTAAAAACATTAATTCATTAGTAAAAACATTAATTCATTAGTAAAAACATTAATTCATTAGTAAAAACATTAATTCATTGTTAAAAAACATTATTGAATGACAAATGGCAGTGATTAATTGATTATTGAGTGATTATTGTGGGAGTAGATGAATTTTCTTCTTGCCATTCACGACAGCGATTAATCTGCGTTGAAAGTTGGGAAAGAAACGCATTCCAGCTTTCGCTTCAATCGTCTCCAACTCCTTCCTAAACTCCATGTAGGGCTTGCCGTTGCTGGACTCCTGGTGGGGGATGAGGAAGCATTGCAATTCCCATTCCTTCGTGTCTGCACGCTTTCCCAGCAAGACTTTGTAGAAATGGGAAGGCACTGGAATCCTTCCACACTTACGCTTCACCTCGTCGTCGTAAGCTCCTCCAGTGTAAGCGTATAAAATTACGCACTGCTCCGCAAAGGTCCGTTGGTGTGCCTCAAGTGTGTTCCAAATGCCCTGATTGAAGGCGGGCAGCTGAGGAAGAATATTGCTGTAGAGGGAGGTCTGGAGGAAGGTCTTCTCATCCGAAATGTGACAGCGCGCCGCAGCCATGTGTCCTCTGTTGTAAACTGTTCCTTGGAAATCTTCGTCTCCACTCCGGAACCACTCATCGACCTCAGTGTCGATGACATACCTGGCTCTAGGAGTAGTCGCTGGCTTCTGGAGATATTCCTTCGTGAGGGATTCAAAGACGCACCGGGGACCGCGTCTTTTGTACTCGTAGTGGACTGTGAATGCACCTCTTTTCAAAATTTGTCCACCGACTGGAGCTCCAAACACGTCCCCATCTTGGAGAGGGGATGAGGTTGCCTCATCGGATTCGCTCTCTGGCGCTGCAGGTGTCTTCTTCTTGCTGGTGGACGCTGTTGGCACCTCTGGCAGACCGACTTCCTTCCTCGCACGGGCTAGCAGCTCTACAAGATTATACATTATTATTAACATACATGTATGTTACGTAATGGTAAGTCTAAGAACGCTTTGTTAAAATTTGCAACTTACCTTCGGTCTCGGTGTCATCGGTGCGATGTGCAAATAGTAGGTGCCTTTTGTAGTCTGGAACGTGACTGAATTCACAAAAACACCGTTCAATTGCACATTTGATTTTCTCTGCTGATGGCTTGCACCTCTCCTCGTGGTGTCTTCTCTTATTCTTGTCGTCGAAGATGAGGCTGCACCAATCTTTCCTGCATTGGAACTGCTGCTGGTGGGCCTCCTTCTTGTGGGCTTCAAGTGCCCAGTAATCTGGAAACTTCACCCCCTTTGGGCAGTCTGGACACTTGATGGGCTGGTGGAGTTTTAAATGCTTCCCATGCGACTGAGGTCCTTTACTTTCTACTCCACAAATTTTTCTGTCTGACCGCTCTTCCTCACACACTATTATTGTTGCTGCTGCCACTTTGGAAGTAACGGTGAGTTTTCCTCCTCCAGAGTTTCTTCTTCCTTTCTTCTCCATGCTCAGACTTGTCCAAGAATCCTGCGAGTTCTACAGAAATAAAAAATTGATGATTAAAAAAAATAGAAATGAAGTGAAAAGTGAAGCTGTCCGGTTTTCACAATTTTCAGTCTCGG
>JAQIXX010001397.1:0-34449 GCA_034700605.1 Willowsia nigromaculata
CGGTCAGATTGGCTGGATAGTCTGGTCTGTGTTGAAGTTTGTATACATGCAAAGATGTGTACAATCTTTTGCTTTTTCCAGTAGTTGGTACAGATCTCTTGATCTATCTCCAGCTATTTCTCCTCATCCCCGCATTCCCCACCTCCCGAATTCACAAATGCAGAAATGAGTTAGCTGATGCATGATGCTGATGGGCATGATAATAGTTGTTGATTATTTCGTTTATGTAAAATTGATACTTGAATAATCTCAAAAAAAACTACTTGTAATCATGTATGGTACTGTGCCGCATAGGTTGAAAAACTGAGTATTGAACTTATTGAAGTATCGTCAAAGCCAAATAGATGTTAAGTATTAATTGCCGAGCTAATCAATTGCAGATTGTATCCCATCTCCCTTTTTATTTAATTGTAACATCCACTTTGAGAAACAATCGGCAAATTAATAGAACTGAATATATTATGACCTTTAAAAGTGAAAGCCTCTCTTTAAGTGTAGAAATGCAATGCAAGATATGAATGTTTGGACATGAGACATGAGATCATAACTCATAACATAATTAGTTACCCTTATTGCACGATTCTTTCTCAGGTTTAATTTACATGATAATATGTATCGTGGTATTCTTTATTGTCATACAATAATAAAAAGGAAATGTATTAAATTTTTCAATGGTTTAATGGTGATTGTAAGTTTGTCTTTGTGACTTTTAATCTGGAATCATGTTTGGAATACGAGATTATGAAGTCACAGTCACAGTTTATCCGTGTTTTTTTGTTAATGTCTCACGAGGAGGCATATGACGAACTACTTTTGCAGGATTTCCAACGACGACGCAATTGTCGGGTACGTCTTTTGTGACTACAGAGCCCTGTATTAAAATTAAAACAACTCTAGATTATGGTATGCTAATGCCTATAAAGAAAAACTTTGAAATTCAGCATTCTACTTACAGCTCCAACAACTACATTATTTCCAATTGTGACCCCCGGGTTTACAACAGTCATTCCTCCCAACCAGCAATTGTCGCCAATTTTAATGGGGAAGGCAGTCTCAAGGTAATCGTCATTAGCTTGCCGGTATGCAGCATCTAGTGGATGCGTTGCTGCATATAGCTGAACGTTTGGACCAAAAAGACAATTGTCTCCAATATCAATTCTGGCACAGTCCAAAAGAATACAATTGTAGTTGGCTTGAAAGTTATCCCCAATAGTTATATGACAGCCATGATCCACACCCAAATTAGGTTCAAAGTAAATATTGTTATCTTTGCATGCTGGGCTGAGTAGCTGCCGCAGAATTTCTCTTCTCGTCTCATGATCTTCATCCTTTGTGTTGTTGAACTGTCGCTGAAGGGTTCTGGCTTTCTTCCTGATGGCTTGTATTTCCGGGTCGAATGGACTGTAAGGAAAACCGCCAAGCATCCTCTCTCTTTGTGACAAGTGTTCATACAAAGACTTATCGGGCATTGGAGGCATAGGTGTCACCTCTGGAACGGCTAGTACTTTAACCTTCTCCATTTTTATTGCCTTGTATTCAAGATATAATTTTGACTTTTAGAAATAGAAATTGTATGCTGTATCTTTTGTGTTTCCACTAACACAAACGGGAGTGAAGATGATTCCTACCCAACAATTATTTAAAGTCAGTTGTGATGATATTGTAGACTTAACATACAACCTGCCCATGTTCTGTTCTGCCTAAAGCAATTTGACAGCGATCTATACAATACTCAAACGTGCCTCATGTAATCTCTTGGAATACAAATATTTCACATTTGAATTTATCACAGTGTGACGTTCTCTGCCATACATAGAGATAGAGATATAGAAAAGTAATTTTGTATTGTGTAACATACTGCACGTTTGAACGGAGAAAAAAAATGCTTTTCAAGGTCATTAAATCGAGTTGACAGATAAGAAACTTGTCTAGTCGATGACTTGGTTTTGGTTATTTATCGCGTAACATGTGATAATGATTCATGGTGTTGTATAACTTTGCAGATTCATTATGTCTGGGTTTCCACAATTCAATAATCTTATGTCTGGAAGAGAAATGCATTTATTTTTGACATGTATCGGGCTTTTAGCTGTGTCAAGTTTGCAGAAAAATAGTAATCATGCTATGCGGTAAACTTATAAGTGATGACAAACTTCCAAACCAATGATAAGCAGATAAAAATGACATCTACATCCTTCATTCCAGCTAACGATTCGTCGTCTACCTCTGTTTTTGAAAATGCATTTTATAGTTATGCGCGTAATCAATCATTCCCACAATATAATCACTTCACTTTTGATGGATACAGCCTTTTGAATCTTTTAGCTTATGAAGTTCAGTAATTTAGGATGTCATGTCATGAAACATTTATTTTCGAATTCATAATCACAAAATTGTTGATTAAGTTTTCTTTTTTGTCACAGTCTCACGTGGTGGCATATGACGAATCACTTTTGCAGGATTCCCAGCGACTACACAATTGTCGGGCACATCCTTTGTGACAACAGATCCCTTTAAATGAAAAGATACAAGTGACAAGATGTACATACACCATACTATAAAAAGCACAACTAACCAAATGTATGATTAAATCATGGTTTTTTTTCTTCTGCTTACCGCCCCAACTACTACATTATTCCCAATAGTCACTCCAGGTAAAACCACACACATTCCCCCAAGCCAACAGTTGTCTCCAATTTTGATAGGGTATGCCATTTCGTAATAGTCATCATTACCTTGTCGGGAAAGAGCATCCACAGAATGAGTTGCTGTGTACAGTTGTACATTGGGGGCCATCAAACAGTTATCCCCAATTTCGATTCTAGCACAGTCCAACAGAATACAATTGTAATTGGCCTGGAAGTTATCTCCTATTATAATGTTTTCTCCGTAGTCAACACCAATATTCGGCTCAAAATAGATGTTGTTATCTTTACAGTCGGGGTGAAAGAGTTGTCTAAGTGTTTCTCTTTTGCCTTCCACATCGTCTTCACTTGCTTCATTGAATTTACGCTGGAGCATTCTAGCCCTTTTCCTTATCGCTAGTAATTCAGGGTCAAATGGGTTGTAAGGAAAACCGGAAACCATTCTCTCTTTCTCTGTGAGGTGTTGGTACAAAGAAATGTCGGGTTTTTCAGGGAGAGGTGTAACTGCCGGAACAGCTAATACACGTCTTTCTTTCTCCATTTTTAGTAAAAACTTTCTTCACTGCAAAAATGACTACTTGGCTGGAAATTTTCAGTTTTCACAGGAAAACCACCAGGGCAGAGCTCAGTTTAATCCTCCTACCACGGGTAACGCCAGACTCCAACTGTCACCCAGCTGAAAATGTATTACGGATTAAGATAGCGTTGACAAGTACCATGCATCCCAAATACTCTGGATATGGCCTATCTTTACATTGCAAAGTAAAGTGCATGATGTAGACAACCTGTTATACATTGCATACGTTCACCAACCTAAGTGGAAACAGATTTGTTGCTGCAAAAATCTTTGCTCAAAAAGGAGTTATGAATTTGGATATTATATGTGCCAATTTTCAGCTTACGCTAAATGTATTATTCCGTTTGATTGATGAATGATTTAATAATTATTTTAGTATCAATCACTTCTTCACAAATGCAAGATAACACCACACGCGTTAACGAATTCTCAGCATACAAGTTATTTGAAAATCAGCCTATTGCTCCACAATAAAAAGCAAACTAACCATAAATAAAAATCATCCCGCTTCCACATAATATATGATATCCTCGCAAACAAATCTCTTCGACAAAAAAGATGAAATAAACTAGGAACATGATCCAAATTTGAGCTGTACCACAGGTAAATGAAGAGAGTATGAAAATTTGTCAAATGATAGGTTGACCAAATTTTATGCGAGTCAACTAGCCAACTACATAATCAATTTATGAACCAAATTATGTACGTCTAAAAAAAGTCATATAACAAAACTACTTTCTTTATTTAAAATTTAAATCTTTATTTAAAAAATTCCTAGCTTGTATTTTTAAATGCTGCTTGGTACAAACCCACTATATTTTGTTACTTTTAAATTTTCTTTTGATTCTAACACATTTCGTTTTGATGATGGCACTTTCTCGCTGTCAGCGTCTTTCCAAGAGTACGAAGCTAAAAGGCTTAAAAGTATTAGCCATCCAATATGACGGTTGGAATTGAATCTGTCACCGCAATTTTTGGCATCCTTAATATTCAGTGTTCGTATCTGAAAAAGCATAACAAAACAATAGTATTTATGACCCCAACCGCTTCTTGGAAATGCATTTGATTGAAAATACACATAGCAAGATTAGATAACTAGCCTGCCACATTAAATGTGCTGAAACACCTCCGATGCCAAGATAGAAAGGCCAGCTCAGGTCTGCCATGATTCCAGCCATTGTTAAACTGGATACCATAAGACCACTGAATCCCGTTAACCAAAGCTTCGTGTTTTCACCAAATCTTCGTGCTGTTGAACCTAGTCCTAAGAGAGTATCATCTTGTAGATCCTTAAACAATTATTTATATCATATCAAACACTAACCAGATGCATAACCAAATTTTTTATGATAAAAAAGGAACTTTTAATGACATGTACCTGATGAGCATAAATTGTATCATAAATAAGGGTCCACAATATTCCAGAAATGTATAATGATACACAAGCTGGATCGAGATATGGAACATCCCAAAACCCTGTTTGTAACGGATTTGCAGCGGCATACCCAATTAAAATTCCCGTATTGAAGGTAAGACCCAATACAGCTTGGGGCCAATAAGTTACCCGTTTGGCAAGAGGATAAAGACAAACTAGACCTGCAACAACGCATGCTTTTATTAGGATCTACATCTTGGAACAGTATGTATCGGTATGCTACTGTTACGTTACCTAAAGCTCCACAACTAATGAGAAAACATGATGGATTCAACTGCAGCAGGATCCCGAACGCCATACTTAATTGTGCCGCCAACCAAACTGCGGCATGTCTCATGCGTATTTGACGAGCAGCAAGAGGACGAGTAGAGGTTCTTTTGACCTATTCAGTGACCAAGATAATTCACAATAGTATTACTTGGACACGACACAAATATGACAAACAATGAAAATTAATTTGAAACATAAAAGCATTAATTGAGAGAAACCCATACACGAGGATCTATATGCCTGTCCCACATGTCATTAACAGTGCAGCCGGCACCACGCATGACGAAAGCCCCTGCTCCAAACAAGGCAAGTAATTTTAAATCTGGTATTCCCCCCGACGCTACCGCTAGACCCCATGTGGAAGGCCAAAACAGTAGCCATGTGCCTACAATACATAACGTTACGCAAAAGTAGTCATTAGTCGTTGACTTTTATTTTGAAGTGGTAAGTGGTAACTATTTTTTGAATTTCAAGGGTTATACCATACCAATAGGACGATCGATTCGGGAAAGTTTTAAATACGGATGGTACTGGACTGGAAAGCTTTGAACTATTTTTTGGGGCAGTGTCAATAAGTCCTCCTTCTACTTCCACAAACATATTTAAAAGTGTAATAGTAAATTTAGCCCACACAACAACAATTATTTTTCAACAAAAATATGCAAAACAAACGAGTAGATGTATTACCGATTTTCCTTTTAAATCCGGGATGGAGGAGAATCGGCAAACAGCGTTTCTATTCACTCCATTGTTCGCGACTGGTTCCAAACGATTGTCGTTGTAACTCACAATAAAATTAATTCTTCTTTGATTAAAATGAGATGAAGCGACTCGCACAAAATCTTGTCTTGAGTCAGTTAGAAAATCTCTCCTAAAATGACTAGTATATGATAAAAACACGGGCCTGGAACGGCAATAAAAGTTTAATGGTGGTGGCTTCATTGTAGAGACAAGAATTGGAGTGATGACTGAGAGAAGAATGAGCTAGAGTTAGATATAAATAATAACATTCCAATCTTCAACTCTCCTCATGATTCGAACGCAATCACATATATCTCATACTTCCAGAATATTTTTGTAAAGTTTCATGGAGTTTTATCCGTAAGACAAGTGAAATTTATTATTTTTTTGCAAACCTTACAATCACACTGCTTCACACTAAATCAAAGTTTACTTTATTTACACGCTTTCATTACGGCAGAATGTTTTTACAAAAAACACTCAATAATATCGCATTTCACACCTTCCACATGTGTTTTGAACATGTGGTGATGCTAGTCCCGTGGAAAACTAGTGGTGCTGGTGCTTGTGTTGGGCTACTTGCGAAGTACAACATACTTAGGATTCATGTGCAAAATACAGACCGCAATAGCTATGCTATCTGGAAGCTAGACTAGCTGGAGAATTTCAAAGCAAGCGATGCTTCTCTGCATCATGCTCTTTGTTTTCAAAACCAAAACCATGCAATTGGAATATATGTTGCAATTACATATTCTTAGCTCAAAAATGTACTACGTTATCAATTGGTAGGACCGGACGCTGGACCAGGGCACGCTTCGCTGGCTGGAAGGAAATAAAACGATTCATTTTATGCAGCCAGACAAACAGGGTGCAATGTATGCAATAATATGGACTGGAATAAGTAATTATTTGCTACTGCTACATGTTTTGGCTATTCGAATAAAAAATATTGCCAGTAGTCTTAAACATGCAATTCAAGAATCCATTCTTTTTTATGGAATAATTTGTACAATTACTAATTCATAACACTCTTGTTTTTAGCAATATGTAGGAAGCCATGAGGAAGTACTTACTTATTTTCATAATTTCGTATGAAATTAGATTGGAAACCACAAAACGTATGTTGTGAGTGTGTGGTACTTTTGCCATTTAAGCATTTGTTAGGTATAATAGTTTACTACAAAATATCAAAGCTTCCTATACATTCAATATTCCTAAGCTTTTTCAAAAGCCAATTTAATAAAGACATCATTATAATTCTTAGAGCCAGAATTACTTACGATTTCTAAAATCATTGCATGACAGAATTACAAATTTCATGCTGCTGCAAAATATTTTATTCGTGATCATAAAATGCATTTAATACTTTTTGAGAATTTAGTATATGTGTATGGATGTTATAATATAACTAGATAATTTAGTGTTTTGTCGCTCATTATGATAGACTGTAGTATGTAGGTCAACGTTCATTCCAGCAATATTTTGACTTTAACGTTCTCTTTGTCTGTCGCGAGTTTCTTTTTTCGAACTCGGAGAGGGACCAGAGGCGGTTTTTCTCATTCCAGTCAACAGTTGTTCCGGTTTTTTCTCTTCTTTAAGTCCGGGGTAAGATTTAGATAAAGTCTTTCCGCCCTGTCCACCGATTGGCTTTGGTGTGGGTTGTTGGTTCACTTTCTCTGTTTTAGAATCTCGAGTTCGTTTTGAAAACTGTGAGGAAACATTTAACCTTTTACCGTTCTCCGTACTTCTTGATTCGGATCCGGAAATAGCTTCTGTTGACTGTGGGTTAACATATCCTCGACCAGTCTTAGGTGCCTTCTCGACAATCGATTTTTCAGTTTCTGTAATAGATTTTGTTTCCTTTTCTGATGCACTTGAATCATTCTGACTTTCATTAACCAGCTTGGACCATGCATTATCTATTATTGAAAAATGAATCTAAAATTTGAAGATACTTTGTAAACGAAGATAACTCAGTCTGTACTTTGTTTGAAGCAATCAATATTAATATTTCGTGTAATTTAATATTATTTAGTGTTGGTATCCACCCGGCGGTTTCAAAACCAATATGTTTTTGTAAAATTGGCTCAAAAAATATTTAAACAACCTAAAGCCGATGAAATCGCTTGCTCTGTAATTTTCATCGCCGCGTCTCTGGTAAGTAGTAATGTTGTTGGAGAGTTTGAACCTAAAAAGTTGTTTTTCTCGATTGATATGATATGAAAATTGTGAGTAACGTGGAATGGCACTGCATTATTTCTTTATTTTATAATAAATGAAACGATAATCTCTACAAATGACACGTGGGTAATACCTGCGGACAAATCTATTGCTTCTACTTTTAGCTT
Organism: Willowsia nigromaculata; assembly: GCA_034700605.1. Taxonomy (NCBI): domain Eukaryota; kingdom Metazoa; phylum Arthropoda; class Collembola; order Entomobryomorpha; family Entomobryidae; genus Willowsia; species Willowsia nigromaculata. Next base: position 8,017 of record JAQIXX010001397.1, read on the forward strand.
ACTTAACGGGATTTCGGATTCTGTGATTGAACCTTCTTCTGAAATGGAGGTTCCTTCAGAAATAAAAAACCAATGCACGAAGAAACATTATGATGACATTATTGCTGTAAAATGTATAAATATTCATAAAAAGTACGAACGCCTTATTATTGTGGAATTTGGGTTTTTCCTCCCATTCTTTTCGGCATTCATTTTTGATATTTGATGAGTTCACAGAGAGTTGGAAAATTTTTAGAATACATAGACAGGTTTATTTGTAAGCTTACAATTTTCATAATTTTTTGCCAATTTCGCTTTTATGAGAAATTTTCATATGAAGCAATCTAAAATTTATGTGCTGCAAGTTTTTTAAGCTTTCTTTGGGTATTACCGATTAGATGTAGATAGTACCATGCCTTTCCTACACCCACACCATCCATGTTTCATTGGAAATATAAAAGCCCCGATATAAAATTGTTCTGTATAAAAGTTTTGTTTTCAATTTACAGGCTAAAGTTCTGAAGGGCGCGTGCGGAGTGCTCTATACATCAATGCATTAGAGCTTATTGAATTTTTAATCAGTTCTACCCACCATGCAGTATCATAAATATTATATTCATTTGCATGAATGATTCACAATTTTGTCATTCATGCAATTATTTATAAAGAAAAGCTTTGCTGCAAACCATAATGACTCCTCTTTCCAGGCAGCATGAAATGACAGAAGAGCGTTCTTATATTTTCCTAACTTCAGAATAATTGAACTTCAATTCTTTGTTTTACTTTTGCTCTCCTTTAAAAATTAATAAATGTTTGTTATTGAAGCACCAAGTTCAAACTTGCTCATGCATCGCGGCAAAAACCACACGGAACTACGGAAGCTGTCAGCACGATGTCCGCAAAGGAGCAGCATTACCTCTGTGGTATCATATAATATCGTAATTGTCACTGGAATTCATTGCAACCACAACTTATCAATAACCACTTTTTATTGCTGGCAGCCAGACGGGATGCAAAGTTAGAGAGTCTGCCTACACACAAGCAAAAACAAACTATTTTGATAACATGCGATGATTCCCAAAATTACATATTACCATCTCATCTTTCTCTCAAGTTAAATTTGACTTATACCAGCTATACATACATATTATAATATTGAAGATGCCGAAAGGATTGCAAAATGAAAATCCACAATAAGGAAATAAATTAGCTTGTCTGCTTATATTTGCCTTGCGCTGACTTCCATTAAACTTGAATTGCAGTCGCTGGCCGCAACATTAAATTCTTCTTGCACGCATGATACCACTACCTCCAACCACAGCGATACGTCAAACGCATATCAATTTTGAGAATGTAGCAATCGCAACATCTTCGATTTGATGCTGACAGTCGACAATTAACTCTTCGTTTTTGACATTGCATGCCTACTTAATGGTAATTGAAGACAGTGGGGATCTTAAAGGCTTGGTCCAAAAATGCAGTGGACAGTTATTGGCAACAATGGTTTGATTCACGTGCGCATTATCATACTTATCACATCATTAGCATTTCATTTTTACCAACAAGCACACAATAAATAAAAACACTAGGTAGTAGATTTGATTCATTTATTTGGACATATGGCAAATCTTGTATTACTTAAAATACAGTTTTTATTTAGTACTTTGTATATTTAATGTGATGTGCACTTTCCTTAAGTAGTTTTCCAAATAAATAAAAAGTAATAGAAACAAGGTACAATATTGTTGTACTAACAAAACAAGAAGTACAAAGTACTTACATACTAGTAGCAAACGTATCAATTCCTATTCCATGCCTGCATGTTTAAGTCTAATTTAATCGATTGGATTAATTTGCATTGCTTATTCATAAAACAATGACACATTACAAATAGAAGCTTGAGGATCACCTTTCTTGAGAGTGTTGACATTGTTTGACATTAATTTGAAATGATCGAAGTAACTAACTCTGTCATAATATAACATGAAACTTTACATGAAAATAAGATGAGACAGCCATTCGTCATCGTTAGTAGAGAATTTATACAATCTGATTGAATATGTAGATTTTTCATATCATTTAAGACAAAACTGTTGCCAACTGCTAGTTAGCCGGAGAATTTGTAGTGTGCTTTTTTTTATTGAGCAAACAGTTGAAAACAAGGAGCGGACAATCTAGAACTGGAAAAGTGACTGATATAAATGGCAAAAAGTAAAATATTGGTCCGAAAAATCTAAGCTTCAACAAATGCAATAGATTATTGTAGGACTTTGGCAAAAATGATACGAAAGAAGAGTAAAACCTGCATTCATCATCCTCTTTGTGATTAATATGGATTGTGATCGGACACCTTGACAGTGACCTTGCAATAGAAAAACTTGAAATCTCATCAATACAGTAATAAATGGTTTGGTTTCAGTTCACAACAAGTCTACATACACGTATATATATTATTTAGTTTAATGTTGTAGAATTTAAGAGGTAACCAAACGAGCGATAGCGAAAAAAGTTGATTTTCAACTAACTACCTCCTTGCTCCTCAACTGCGACCACTTCATCACAACTCTACAATTATATGGTTCTCTCCAGTAGTAGACATACTGCTTTGTTCCTGCTCCTACTGCTTGTTGTTTTGTTTTCATATATTATATTCTCGTAATTTTACTAAAAAATACAATGCTACCCATCGAAATTATATCATGTCTTCTGTGTATTTTTCATGATGTGTAAAGATGTATCAAGTTTTTTTTCTGGACAGCATCAACTTTACAGTATAGAAAAATAATTTGATGACTTTTGACTCTTCTTGCTTCAATACTTCAATACTCTTCTATATACTTGTTTTAATGAATGCAAAAGTAAAGTCATTTCTGTCGCGTTACCCTTTCCTCATTGTTAAATAAGAGCAATCACAAAACAAAAGAAATACTGTGTCCAGTTTTCATTCTGGTCTTTGCTGGAAAAAAATGCGCCTACATTTTATCCGTTTCCAATTTGGAAAAATCGAAGCAAGAGAAGTCATAAAATGGCAAATGCATGCTCGTTGTATTTAGAATGACGAGTAATAATAATATATAGCTATTAAGAGTATATGATAATATCACGATCACGAGATATACGATTGGGTGATCTATATTTATATTTTAAACGGCACACTATACAAAGCCCTTTGCTACACTAGCACACAATTTTCTAAAGACACATTTTCCTCACGTGAGAATTTTGGTGATAATGAGCTTTCATACGAAAAAGTTTTTTTAAGTAAATATGTAGCACAGCACATTATTGTATTACACACCATAGTACACCATAAAAATACACATGCAAACAATTTACGGTGTTTATGTAGTTTTAAATATAAAAACTCAACCTATGATAAATATAATTACGATTCATATTATGGCAACTGTAAGTGAAGTAGGTTGTACGAAGTTCAATGTTAGGATACAAAAAATGTTCAATACGAAAATGATGAGAAAAAATTATATTCATAATCATAATATTACCGTCATACCTGCCATATCATACAAGAAACACAAACGCGTATATTATTCTATTTGACTGAACAATGCTCATAATTATCATTATCGAGATTGTATGTGAGACGTAAAAACTGACTTTTTCTAATGAGTTCATTATTTTAAAAATTGAGTTTCTTAGTTTCTTCCGCTACTTGAGTTAGGATTAGGAAATAAAGTATCATAACTTGGCGGAAGATCATAGGTCGCTTCACCATTTTGTGATTGTTGAGGTAGCGTAACAAGGACCACTGTTGTGTTAGACGAGGAGAACGCCAACTCCCTTGTCTGTGCATTGCAAGACGTGTTGTCCCTTGTTATCACAGCTGTAGTTGTACTTGGCCGAATTGTCGGCGTGGTCACTCCGGCGGCCACCACCGGGGCCATGCTACCTCGAGAATTCCTCGCACTCAAGTTCATTTGAATGCGTCGCCCAATGTAAATCACAAACAATGTGATGAATATTGTGAACACTATGAACAAGGCAACACCATATATCACACTGTTAATGGCATCCGCAAGTTCCCTTTTGAGCTTAAAAACTCTGAGTAATTTCACATTCAAACCTGTTAGTACGATGTGTCATGCAACCGAGATCATTGAAATTTTACAAACGAATGAATTCTTAAAACACTTCTACATTATGAATTCATCAATTGATACGATGGGACAGATAGTATAGGCTTATCGTTGGCTACGAGGACCCAAAAAATTTTAGATAAAAAGTTCGCTGAGAGCAAGAGAATAAATTTATGGAGTAAAATTGAAACTAATTCGTGACCAATGTTTGTGGAACCATAAACTAATCGATTGTCTCGTTCCAGTTTACGTTGAATAACTTATTTGCTGTTTAAAAGCCAAGTTATGGTCTCATACAAATAAACATGATTCGATGAGTTTCACAAACATTAATTGGTCCTAGACCAACCATTTTGAATGAGGTTGGAATTAAAGTTGATAATTATTGGGTTCTTATCATGTCAATTTTTTTGTCACTATACCCTTTAGAAATTTAGAATTGAATTCTGTTTCCATTCCGATGCTGCATTATCAATCATTTTCAAGGATCTCACTGGTGCAGTAGAATAGCAACAGGTTTTTCCATGTCACATAAATAACGTATGTAATGAGGAATAAGGCATTTGAAATTTTAATATGAAGTGCTTTATTTCAACACTCACCTGTCAAAGTGCTCAAAAATTTCTCAAGTCAGGATTTGACAAGGAAAAAGTGATCTTGAGTTACCAGCGCGTGTATAGTATTTGATAATGAGGTCAAAATCCTAATGAGCGACTTATCATTTTCCATAAAAACTGCTTCAGCCAGTTGAAGGTTATAAGCAATCCGACGCGTACGTGCAACTGACCAAAAATGTTAACATTATAAGCATTTACCTAGCTTTATAGTACACAAATCGTATTTTAATATTCCGTCTAAGAAGAAAATCATATATTTGTTCCCTCAAACTTCAAACATCCTCGTATTATAATCACGGCACTTGTAAAACTAATTCTTTAAAAATCTACATTATACAATCGTATAACTTTCCATGTTTTTGTGTGACAGCGCTGCGGGAAAATAAGAGTTAGAAATAAAGCGATATTTTCACATTAACAAAAATTCTACAAATTGCTTGATTTATTAAGTGTACTTTAGAAAGTCAGATATTACACAAAATGCTTAACTATGAAGCTTTTTCTTAAGTATTCTCCTTATCACTACATTGGTTGAACCTAGTCATAATTTGGTTGCTGGAAGTAACTCCGGGAACTATAAATTTTCCGAATTTGACAGATATTGGCCGCTTATAAATCAATTTCTGGATTGTACGGTTCATTTTTCTAGAAGTGAGAGCTCGTGGCTGGAATTGTTTCTCAGTGTTTTGCATCTCTGTCTTCAGCAAATCGGTCATGGCCAATGTGTAAGTATTCACACGGTATCTTCTTCTAACATTCCCACAAACCCTGAAGTTCAACTTGACCAAAGTTTTTACTGGAATGCGAGCAATTACAAGGATATCACACCAATTTATGCATTTGCATTCTCCCTCCTCAAACACAGCGACTATTGTGTATTGGAACTTCCGGAAGTGAGTGAAAGGAATATAAGTTTCTAAATTCCAAGCAGAGAGGAACCAATGCCACTACATAAAACTAAAGTTAGATTGCCGAAAGATTTACTCACCAGACTTCGTTTTTGTTCCAGTCTCAAATCAACATGTAAACCACCGGCAAATCAAAAAATTCTTCGGTTCTTATTACCATAATTGGACCGCTTACCACAGGATCTCGAGAATAATTTTGTTGCACAGTGACAAACATCAAGTGACCGGCATGTGCCTCAAATGTTTCATGTCGGAATCAAACTACAAGAAAGCGATTCATTGGAAGGAAGTGAAATCTCAGCAAATAATGTTACCACGTAAACACCTTATAGCTCTACTTGACCACATGGAAGGTGTTCGATTTAGTCTTGGCATGTCTGGTTGTCCATGCAGTGGACGTTATATGAAACCAAGTAAGTTTCCAAAGCGTTGTCCACATTCATTAGAGTCATGTATTCGGCAGATTTTCTTTCGCCAGCATAATCTTACAGCCCCATCTATCCAACCTATGTGGCACCCTGCACAATATTTATCATCTCACAATATTTGCGCTGGGATCCGCTTACGCTGGCTATCGGAACACCCTTTTTTACAGGCGAATAAATCGTGGAAATTCTCTTAACACTTATTTTTCAATTATGTCTCCATTTGAATGGAAAGAATGGCTACTTGTGGCAAGCAGTCTCCTCTACTTAGGTCTGATTTTAAAGCTGACCCAACATTCTGAAAACACGTACTTCTGGATGCTTGGAACCCTTTTGGAACAATGCGATGATAACAGGAAGCGTTTAAAATGGAAAAATTTGTATCTGGTTGCCATTTGGATACTTTCGGTTTTACTTATCCGCATGTCGTACACATCAACGATGTTCACTTATATGGCGAAAGAGCCGGGGCCTGGCTACGTACCCGATTCATTACAGGAATTGATTGAATTTACTGATATTAATTTGCATGTTGAGTTCTCTGAAAAAATTCATCTGGATTCGATATTAGAAAGAATTTGTGGATCATCATATCGTAAATTTGTTTTAAAACTTTTTGGCAAACTCGTCCAAAACTATTTTTATTATTGGCAATTTGCCACTTTTCCAATGATGGGCGTAAAATCAACAAACATTGGTTGTATGGACACTGGGCTTATGCTTCCACAGAATTTGTCAGAAACTTGGATAGAATACCGAAATGAACAAATTATATACCCGTGCCGGAAATTTGATAAATTTGGGATACTGTATTCAAACATAAATTATCATTATGATTTTTCATACTATGATGCTACGATAGTAAAGTTAAATATTAATTTAATGAACGCGTATCACATTTTAGAAAATCACGACCACGATTTTGCACCTAAACTATACGCGTGGCATTTAAACGATAGAGTCACGTATGAAAATCATTTTAAAAAATTCCTGGGTTCCATCGTCGAATCGGGTATTCATGATTTGCAGTCTTCATATGTCACAAGTGCGATCATAAAGTATACCTTTCATGAGGTTTACGATAAATATCCACTTAAACGCAAAATATTTGTCAAATCTTTTAAGAAATGGAGCGCCTTAGGATGTTTTCAACTTTATAAACAAGCGTGCTCATCTGAGTACATTCTGAACAACCCAAATGAATATATTGAGGAAAGGGTACGAAATAAAGATTTGGTAAGTTTATGGCTGCTGTTTATTCTGTTGGAACTGCTCACCATTTGCGTGTTTATAACAAATTTTCTACGACAGAAAGCAGTTTAAATAATTAAACCTACAGCTACATTATTTTTACTGCTTTATACATGTGTGCACTTTATTATATTGTTGTATATAACTAAATACACTAGTAAAATTAATATTTTTTTCAAAGCCATCAGCGTCAATGTTTGTCTTGGGGTTCTTAAATTACCTTAAATCTAATCATTGTTAACAGGGCCATAGTAATGTATTTTCGGCAGATCTGGCACAATTATTTGTGTTTACCATAAGGTATTTTCATTAACGTACGTATAACGGTTCAAAGGGCAGTTTTATTTAGCAATAGGGTTTAAAGACAGATTTTTCAGTTGCGTATTAGAGCTACGAAGCAAATATTCGAATTGAAGACAAACTTTGTCTTTAAAATAAAACTAACTGCTGTAAAATGATTTTTACAAAATCTTATGTCCTAAGATTATTAGTTTCGTATAGGTGCTTAATAAAGTGCACTAGAAAATTGCATGCAAGTTTTCAAGTCACATATGTACTTATCATATTATCTACTTGCTACTTTAAATATTTGTTAATGCCCATCTACCTCTGGTTTACTATATTTTGACGAGTTTGCTTTCATCTGCAATGCTGCAAATTTGAAAAAATTCAATTCTTCAACAAAAGTAAGGTAACAGTTTGATCAAACGCAAACTGCTGAATATTGAGTGACGTCAAGGGCTCAAAATAGTTGAGAGATTCTAAGTATATCTTTTGTACTGGACACGACCTCAAAAATGCCCTCAATTCTTTACTGCGCTTGACATTAACCAATGTGGTTAGTCCCTTATTTGATATCTTGTAAATTTTGCCAAAATATCGAAACGCCGACATGTTTAAGAGTGACGTGAGCACTGCTCCGAGAAAGCACATGAGATACATTTGCCACGGCATTCCATTGAATTCACCACTGCATGCGAGAACATAGAGTCCAGTCACAATTACCAATACGCCAACAAACACAATACTAGGTATTATGCCACCAGAACATATTTCTCTATGCAACAGCACCAGCGATTGAAAACGTCGGAATCCTGCAATATTCTCTCGGTTCCCTGTATTCATCCTTTCAATGTCAGTTACATACCTGATATCCATCAAATATTAGTTTTGTTTCACAGCACAAAATTTTAATTGTGTTATTAGTCATTACTTTTGTACCTGCAATACTCATCGATGTAAATTTTAAATCCAAATCCATGGTAAAAAATTATCCAACAGTGTAATGTGAGGGTTCCGTGAAGCAGGCCCCAGTTTACAACCCCGCACGCAAACATAATTGCTTTAAGTGCCAGTTGATCTGTCATTCCACCATAATTATTTGGGTTGCTGCATTGGTCCAGGAAATGATAGCCAATAAATATTGTGAAGCAGGGAAACACAAATATTTGTGAATGATAATTGACTGGTGACCTAGCAAGGAAAGATATTAACGAGATGCTGAATCTGAGAATGCGAGTTTCATTTTTGAATTTCAAAGTTTTTCCTTTCCAAAATAATCGTCCGTTACACCATTCTCTCTCAAAAGAACTCATTGAGTTTATCAAACTGCAAATTAGAGTGGCGTATTTATTTGTACTGAGAACGCAAGCTATACTCCCAAAGTAAAATGTTAGTGTGTTTGCTGTATACACTTTGACAACTGGATTTGACTTTAGTATTGCCAGCGCGGTTTGAAGCAGAGTAACAACCAGCAACACGATAGAGACGTAAGTGCGACATGTTATTTGAAAGCGCTTTCTTGGAGATGCCAATTGAAGTAGTTGGAAGGATGTGTTCCATTGGAAAGGTAGTTCGTAGAATAAGTCGGTTATTTTCAAGGAATTACTAAATAGGGTTTGAAATAAGCCTGAAAACAGTACCATTTTTGAAGCAATGTTTGATATTAACTTTCAGGCTCGCACTCTGCCTCTTCTTTTTACTCAAGGTAACATGTTAGCTTTTCAAATTTTGTTGAGATGATTCATAACCAAAATGGTTGAATTTTATCAATAAGCCGAAATTTGCCAAGGATCTCTCCAGGTTCTTTCTAAATGTATTTTGCGCTTGGGTATATATGAAGTTTTTCTTTGATGCTCTACAATGTCTTTAAATTCTGAAAACCCAGTAAAACTTACTGAAAATATTTGACTTAAAGTAATTTGATGAAATAACTGTACTTTCACTTAATACAATTTTGACTGTTCCACCGTTTTTTCCACTTGAATGCCAGGAATTTACCAACTGCAAATGAAAACGCTCAAAGACTACTTGTTTTTGGCGAAGGTTAAACATGTAAAGGTATTTCAACAAAATATTAAGCTGGCAACAATTTTCTTCTCCTAAACAATTTTTGGGAGAGGTTTCAAATTAAAAATTCATTTAAACCTGTCATTATATAAAGACTAAAATACAAAATGCGTTGTGATGTATCCATACCTCAAAAAGTATGTTATGCTTTAGGATATGTTGTGTGTCTCATTTACTCTTCAACAAAATATTTATATGGGTGGTTGGATTGGTTCATTTTTTATTTGGTAAAATGGATATATCAATTGTGTGTTTTTTTCTTGGTAAGACATGTGAATTATGTCTAACTGTCCGTAAAGACTGTCAATTATATCCAAACCGTCCGTTAGACCTGTTAACTGCGTCGATCTATATTTTTACACAATTTCGTGAATTTAGAGCAAAAGAAAATCCACTTACATAAATAAATAAGGTGCTAGCTCAGAACTTCAGTTTCTGGAACAAGGTTTTAGTAAGGATAAAGCAGTCTGAACTATAATAATCCGTTTTACTTTGGGAGCAATATTGTGACCAAACTATGTTAATTTTGCACAAACTTATCCCATGCTTTACGATTCGACTACATCCTAAATACAATTGTGGCAACATATTTTTAACAATTCATGCCGTCTTCATTTCATCAGGTTTTTGCGAAGATGATGCTTGACATATCCATCACACAACACATAATCTTTTAAAACACTTCCAGAATATATCATTGGATTAATCCATTAATGTGTCAAGTGTCATATGCAGAAGAAAATTCTACAAACACGGACTTCTCTTGTCATTTCGACTTTTGGATGTGACAATCAAAAAGTGTGGGAAAGTTATGGAAAATTTTTTATCTATTGTATACCACTCTCAAAAATTGTAAATTATAATAAAAATAAACTACTTTTGTTGGAGAATATTGTGAAACTCTTGTAATATACAGTTTTTCAATAATTTTAAGGAGGTAGGCTGTCAGACTTATACAGGTCGTGTAATAAATTTTATGCTAGCTTACATCAATCTGATCTTTAGAATTTCTGTCTTCCTTCAACTTATCTCAGTGGACTAAGTTTTTCGATATATCAGAGAAAATTGTGAAAGCCGTAAAGAAAAAAAATTCATGATCAAAATATGCGAGAAACCTCTCAAGACTCGACGACCAGACATAATATCCATTCTCTATTGTGAGCAGAGATGCATTCTTGGCTCATGGAAGTCAAGTGCTGGATGATTTAGTTAATTTACTGGTAATTACAGGACATATGATGCAATATGTGATAATTCTAATTTTAATATCCATCCATTAAGTTTCTGGACCACTTTATGTAATAAAAAATTATTTACGATACTATTTTTCATTGTTATACTTAAAGAAAATCAATGAGTCTACGATTCGGTCTACGCAAAATGCTTGAATCAGTAGTAGATTTCTTTTCTCAATAAAATTAGACATTCCAAAGTGAACTTTTAAATCCTGACAGGACTCAAAATATCTCAACAAAAAGGGCAAAACCATTTCACCGATATCGGGCCTTCGGCCTCTCAATACCCTTATTTATGACGATTCTGCAGCAGTAGCAAAAAATGCAACTGTTGGGAAGTGTATGCCAAATTGTTTTATGCTTTCTTTCCATTGTATCTGTACTTAATGATGGTGTGTCAAAAACCTAAAACATAAGGACTTTCCTACTTACATAAGTATCTCCCCCACCACAGGAAAGCGTCATTTTGTTCAAAAGAGATTATGACGTGCTATGAGATTCAAGCACGACACATCTTAAACATTCCAAGCAAAATGTATAGTCTACAGTATAGAAAAATGCGGACATGGAAATTCTTACGGAGCACGGGAGCGGTGCTCCCAGGGATTTATTTTCGCGACCAGGGATTGGGTATTGACCAGGGACCCGTTTTTTTTGCTCACCAGGGATCAGTCACCCGTTTTGGGAGCATTGCTCCGGAAAAACCAGGGTTTTTTCGGCGGTGCCGTTTTTTTTTGCTCATCAGGGTCCTTTGAAGGAAAATCAGGGATTCTCGCCGAAATTTTAGCAAATTTCAGGGTTTTTGGTCTCACCACGGATTTGTTTGGGGTGATCAGGGATTTCGTTTTGGATCAGGGAAGGATTTCACCAGGGATTTTTGAGGTTGACCAGGGATGGCAAACTTCGTGCTCCCGAGCCATTTGTAAGAATTTCCATGTCCGGAAAAATGTAAGGATTTTCCTTATGATTTTCTGGAATTATATTTTCGATTATGAGAATCACTTCTTGTTAGCTTTGCATGCATCATAATGTCATAAATGCTTTTAAGCAACAGAGGAAGATGAACATGCTTGTCAATCTAGAACTTTTTAAAATCTTAGACTTTTCTTAGTTCCTAAACATACAAGCAAATCGATGGTAATTTTTACTTTTCTGTTGGTCTCTATGTTGGCTACGCCCATTGTTGGTAAGGTTTCATGATATTTAGCTGATTTTTAAAAAGAATTTTTCATGTGGTACAATGAAATGAAATACGTAATTGTACAAAACGTGAACAAGTCTCATGCTTCTGCGCCCGTTAATGAAGCTGCATGATTTCTTGTTTTTCTAATTGAATGGATTGGAATAAACAATTAACTTTTAATGGAATGCATTTGCTCCATTGGTTACTTGTAGCTTCATAAAATAAAGTTTTGACAACTTTTATTGTATATTGAAAAGCATTATTTGTATCTATACAAGATTGTTTTTGCAGGCACATGATTTTTTCAATTGCCACTTGTAAGCTTTAAATAATTAGTCGGAGTTTTGCATCAAATCCGCAATTCTGTAGTCTTTAAAAAAGTTTATATTAGTCAAAAAAACATATCAGGTCATTAAAATTTTCCATAAATACTTATTCTAAATAATTTTCCAAAATTATAGCTATGTATTTTTAATGAGGAAGACATGTCGGTCATGTCACTCATTTAATTTTTATGTCGTATTTCAATTTAATTTAAATTTAAATTGCGAAATTAATTCTTTATGTGGTGAAAAACATAATCAAAAATAGTTTATGTTATAATAAGTTGAATGTTTTCTACATTAAAATATAATTTTAAATTAACGTTTTAATTTAAAGCTACAAGCCTTTTTTGTTAATTTTTGTAAGAATTTTTGGTCCAAACATTCGTCATTAATGTCAGTTTAAAATTGATGTGCCTTACAAAAGTCCGTGTTTTACTAGCTTGCTTGCCGGAAGCATAAAATTTTAAGATTAACTATCATCATTCCTTCAAGAATATTATCAGACATAGTATTCCGACTGGACTCGGTTCACGCCACCAAAGTAGAAGTAACAGAATATCTTCAGTTCAGATTGTCTTTAAAGCACACCATCTCCTACAAAAATGCATTTCTCTTCCATACTATGTAGACTGTCGTAATCAAGTTTTGATGGATAGCAAATCTTACAATGGGTGGAGGCCACGCAAAATACTCCGATGTTTTGCACTACTTGGCCATATAGTCATTACAGATTGGCGGCATGTCAAATATTCTGGTTGGTTACAAACTGGAGGTCATACACACAATTTAATCTAGAGGAAGCTATTATCTCTTCGTTTTTTATGTGCAGAATGGGTATTGGTGACACAGCATGGTTCATTACAATCCGTAAGAATGCACTTTTGCGTAATACCGAAAATCAACGAATTCAACTAGTTCCTACAAGAAATTGCCAAACTACGATTGAGAAACTAGTACTTTATTACAATTACCCAACCTTACAGTGTTTTGGTATTGCACCGATACTGGTTGCAATGTTTCCCTTCCGAATGAAGTTTAATCCGGTGCAGCTATTTTAGGAGAATGTCTTTTGAGGAAACTTGGTGCGTCTATAGTTTACTTTATTACAATATAATAAATGTCAACAAATTTTTATTCGCTTCTTGTAATCTCGTTTGTAAACCTGGAAGGGAGAGTTATTTTCACGAGGCGTGACAATTTATGTGGCCAAAAGCATGTACAGCGATTCACTTTGGGAGCGTTTCACAAGTTTCATAGAAGATTCGTGTCCATGCAAGCGTACTTCACTGTTCTTAATGATGCAATAGGTCTGTTTTTTGCAGGTTTGACATTTGGTGGGATATTTCTTGGAACGTTTATGGGATATGCAATACTTAAGTTGTATAATAGTATGCTCATTGTTACATATCTAGTAGCACCTAATTTGACAGCAATTACTTTAGTTGTTGCCCTGCTTTTTAACTATTTGGCGGGCATACCATACGTATACGGAGTACTGGAGAAAACAAATGCAAAATCGCGAAGCACGGAAAACTACGAGCTGTTCCAAAAATTGGGTTAACAACGGGACCATAAGGAATATGTACGGCAAAGTTAGGTGTAGCAATATGCGATGACATCATTCAAAACATTGTAGATTTGGTGCTGGCATTTTAAATCATCAAATTGATGAATATAATCAAAAGATTTCATTCCTTAGACCATGTTTCAAATCGAAGAAGTTCACGTGGACGCTATCACTAAGTTTCTTGAAGGGGCGGTTTGATAGGCTAAATTACAATTCCAAAGCTACAAGTATAAAGCTTAATAAAAGAAAATTATAATGCTTGGCTTATATGTAAGAGTCAATATTTTAAAATCAATATGTTTCAATTCTTATAGTTAAAATAAATGTAGCAACAGATGGGCGTGTTTTCCTAAGCGAAATCTTTGTAATAAATGGATTTTTAATTGATTTCAAATTATTCAATTGGATCAGGGGTTTCCTTCCAAAGTGATACCTGGCGATGCCAGGTGACCTGATACCAAAATTGTACTGTACTGATACTGTCTGGTGCTGGCTTCAATGGTTTTATAAACATATATCTATAAGTCTATTATATTTTTTTTGGATACTTTTCCATCCTTATCAGTAATACACCTTAAAAGTATGAACAAGAACATATAACGGTTCGGAAGGGAGCAAAAAATTACATATATGGTTAAAATTAGAAGCCACTTGACTGGATATGTGATTTTTCGATGAATCTATGAAAAAAATGGTGATAACGAGCCATTCACAAAATAACTTTATCTTTGACGTTCAGATTAATCTTTGTTTTGATTGAGGATGATCCTTCGATAGGAATATTATTTATTTGTAACTAAAGTAATGTTTGATGGTTTACATATTTTTTAACATGCATTAGTGTTTAAGTGTGGCCTAATATAACAAAACGAATAAAAAATGTAATGTTGCGATTTTAAGGTCAGATAAGAGGATGATATTGAGTTAACACAGATCAACCCTCATGGAAGTCAAAAAATGTTCCCTCTTTTTGACAAGTTTATTATATACCACTGAAAGCATTTACGTTGTTAACTAGAACATGTTTCGTTCATGGATTTCAGCTATCACAGTTGGCAGTGTTTGATACGAACCTTTTGAATATTTGGACAAGAGGTTGGCAATCACTCTAACGAAGAAGTCTTCAAGCTTTTTGCAAAAGAAAAAAGGTTTTTTATTCGCTATGAAAATTCGGGATAGCTTCATGTAAAAATTAAAACTAGTCAATACGGAGTGTGGCCATATTTTTTACTTTTATTTCAAGAGAAGCAATGAATCTACTATTCGGTCTACGCAAAATGCCTGAAACATTAGTGAAGTTCTCTTCTCAATAAAATTAGACATTCCAAAGTGCACTTTTAAATCTGGACAGGACTAAAAATATCTTAATACGTAAGGCAACACATTTCTACCAGCATCTGGCGTTCTGCCACTCAACACTCTTCTAGTCTGTCGCGAATCTTTATGCAAGTACCCAGCAAACCCATAAATCAACAAAACAATTGCCACAGCTTCAAACATGACCACACTCATAAAAAATTGAGCGGGACTGGGACGTGTACACATCCTGATAATATTTCTACAAGGTTCACAGCTGTTGTAACCTAAATGAATCCAACATTTACAAGACACATAAATACAATAGTTCGAAAATTGTAGCTGTAAAGATCAACAAGAATTTGTAAACTACCGTATTTTATGAGTACGTTTCTCATCTTCGTTTCTACATTTTTTCTAACTGATTGTAAAATGAGCGCTTCCATTCTCCTTAACAAAATTTTAAAACAAAATTTACACAAATATGAATGACTGTAACCGTTAGGATATTTCATTAGAGAACTTACATTTGTAGTAGTCCATCAGAAAACTGAAGTTAAAGTACAAAAGTCAACATTTCCGTAACAGTGGTAAGTCCATGAATTGATACAATTACCCAAAATGTGTAGTTCACTACAAGTATCGTAGTCCAAAATGCGCAATACAATGAAGAAAAATCTGCGAGTGAAGCAATCTTAGAATTTCTGAAGTCCAGAAATAAATAAGCTACATTTATCGGTTGAGTTGGTTAAAACATGGCTGCAGTTGCCGCCAATATTGGAGCAGCAATCAAAATGTAATATGACAATGACAAATAAGCTCTTGAAATTGTAACTTTCAAATGTGGTTTTGGTATTGAGACCCCTATAAAAATAAAAATAAAAATAATTTATTTTCTGAATTTAGATGACATCAATATCTTTTAAATATATACCTATTGCACAGTGTTTTTCAAGGTGAGCAAGCTCATTCAAGAAATTTACAAATTCTTTTGGATTGTGATTCTTTCTTTGATCATGCACATACACATGATCATAATGCAAAAGTTGATCTCTATGGATGAAGCCGCAGTTCGCATGCTGAATAACTTGTGTTTCAAAATATTCATGAGATAAATAGCAGATATTAGAAGAAACAGTTTTGATCTCAGTATGAACGTCCATTGAGATTTTAAACTCGCAGTGACTTGAACACTTTTCTTATCTGAGCTCCATACAAACAACCTTCCAGAAATATTGGAAAGCAAATTGTTGCTTCGAGCAAAAATTGAAAGAAAGTTATAGAAAACCAGCATGATGACAAGAATGTTTTGCCGTCCCCAAGGGTCCAAGGCATTGAAGGAGCCCCAGTCACATAATACTTTATTCTAAGGTTTGGTACTTATTCTAAAATGGATCTTAATTAGACTTAATATTGTATTTTCAATTTTAATTTATATATATGGGAACTGGGTTGCAACAAATCACTTGTTCTCAATTTCCAATTAGGCATATAAGTCTATCTTGTTTTCAGTCTAAACGAAGAAATACATACCAGAAACTTTTCATTTATTTCATTTATCTATAGAAACACCCCATCTGCGAGTATTTTGGATTCGGTATCTGACAAACCTACTTTAGGTTTATATATAAGGTAAACAAAATAAGTTGATAACTTCGTCTCCCAAATTATGAATTTTACAAGCATCATACGTGCAAGTTGTCCTGCTTGCAAGCATTTTAGTACAAGGAAAAGCACAATATAATATTTTAGAGCCTATTCACGTCCCTTTTACATGTATGTTGTTTTGCTATAATTTGTGTTCAATGTTGAAGTAAACAGTTATTTAGCTTTAAGTAATTATTCTGAAACAAGCAAAACATAATGATGAAATGAGGATAATTCAAATTTTCCATGATGGTATCGGCGAATAAACGATGAAAACATTTATTCTGTTCTTAACAAATAACAAAATTAATGTTGCGATTTTAATAACACACGATTTTTGAAAACATAAACAGCATTGGCCAATCATCCTCCCTTTTCTAAATTGTTCTTTCTACGACAAGTATGCCATTTACTGCAGAAAGCATTATGCGGTG
Organism: Willowsia nigromaculata; assembly: GCA_034700605.1. Classification (NCBI taxonomy): domain Eukaryota; kingdom Metazoa; phylum Arthropoda; class Collembola; order Entomobryomorpha; family Entomobryidae; genus Willowsia; species Willowsia nigromaculata. The sequence goes on from JAQIXX010001397.1 coordinate 25,331, forward strand.
AAGTAGCTTCTAATTCTTTTAAATTTTTCGTCCTATCTGTTTGAGCACACAAATAGAGTTAAAATATTGATGTCTATGCAATTTTTCTTAAGCCATATTATACGGATATTATCTTGCGTTCTTACGTTTCAGATGTAAAGCTGCATGAGATGGAGTTTTTCATTTAGTGTATATGACTTTGTATGAGTGTGTTGATCTAATTAATAACAATTCATTTGCTTATGCGATATTTCATCCTTGACAAAAACCTTAACGTGTATATTTTAATTATTTTTTGAAGCTCGCAAACTTCGGTTAATTTGGGATATGCCTCAGACAACCCTTCTTTAAGTTTTCATGTGAGCTTATTAAAGTTAATGAGCATTCTTCGTCATATCTCATAGCATTGTATTTGTGGAGATATCATACACGAAGGCGGCTCTGTATATTACAAAACTTGTGCAAGGAAAGACACAATGTAATGATGGAGCCATGGTATGTTGTTCTTCACTATATTTGATTTATTTACGTATTAAACATAGACGATAAATTGGTTTTAAGCAAATAATATGAACCAAGGTCAAAATTAGGATAAGATGATGCTAATTAAACGTTTTCCATAGCAGCAGCTTTAAATGAATAGTAAACGAATTTCTTGTGGACATGATGAATAATAAATTTATTGTTGTGCAGAAACCTAACCAAATCGTATCTTTGGCTTATAAGGCATACAATTAATACATCATTTATGCACATAAATTTTTTTACCAAAAACAAATGACAGACATTCCTGTGTTGACTGCCAAAAGTAATATAAAATCCATAAAATTAGTAAAACATTGGATGAATAAAGAATATAATGTTTTTTTGGCTTGGTTTGACCATATTAACGCTCCTCTGCAAATTGTATTCTCCTCGAATATTGCAAACGTAATAAAGCCCAGTCAGAACATCTAGCAGGTTTGTTGTTTATTTTGAGAGGGAAAATACCATCTAGAATTGATGTGTTTCTATGATACTACTATTAACGTTTTTAAAATAAGAGAATGCTTTCAGATGCGCTGGTCGTCCGTCTGTATGAACTCGTCCGTGTGTGAAAAAAAAGTCACAAAATCTTTCGAAACATATACGTAACATTTATGTTTTTAGAAACTGAAAATACACTTTTTTGAACAGGTAAAACAAGTTTTTTGTAAATGTCAATATATAATATGTTATAGTCAGCATGTAAATTTTAAATCTTGGTTACACATTAATACTTTCAGACTGTATATGGTAAGTATGATGACTATATGAATTACAGGAAAATTAGCTATTCCAAGCGTACAAATTTCAATTAACTGCTTCTGGGTGAGGAATAAAATTATATTGATTCTTCCAAAAAGGCTTAAGTTCATATTATTTTTATTCATCGTCGGCGTTTTAATCAATGTAAGTTTTTACCAGGCCTACATAAACCATGAGTAAGTCAACCTAAACCATGAGCTTATCGATAAAACTAGACGTGGTTGGGATGAGAAAAATGTATTGACGACTATTTTTTTTTGGTGAAAGTAGGTATTCCTATTGAAAGTATGAATGCAATATTTTTTAATCTGATATACGACTGTGATAAAACCTGAATATGGGGAGCTAACCATTTCTTCATGAAAGGCATAAGGGTAACATATATAAATATTTTATAGGCCTCATGTGTGTTCTACAATTAAATTATTCATGATTAACTCAAGCCACGGCATCAAAAACGTATGATAAATTATGAAGCTAAACCAGCCTACGAGAATGTAAAATGACGCATGAAAATAGTTCTTATTTTACCGTAATTCATAGTCATGAGTATCAGCAATCGCTTTAAAATCAAGATATGTAGACTCCCAATTACTTTTACCACAGAGAGTTAAGTTGCGCGGAGACTCCGAGCATTCTTGTATTGAGTTTCAACGGTAGAATACACAGTTTTAACATTATGGTTTCTCAGTTTGAATTTCAAGTACTTTCTCTAGCAGATTCAACATTTGGTACCAATTCACATGAAAAAGGTGCTAATTTAGCCAGAGTTGAAGAGCCACTGGTTTACAAATACGCCCGAGTAGCAATTAAACTTCAGAACGCGGTTTATGAGCGAATTCTGGGGAAAGCTCCTGCTTCGTGGGATCCATCAAAAGTCCGATTAATACAAAGGAAAAGAGTTTCCTTGATGTCTTGGTGTTTCCAACAAGTTTTAGGCGATGGCATCTATGGTTTTTTGTTGCCTTTGCTTTGTTTTCTGTTCATAAGTGATGCACCGACATTAACAAAAATTAGTTTTGTAATGGTGTTAAGCGCAGCGATAGTACAAGCTGGAATAGCTCACAAACTGTTTGCTTTTTTAAAAGAGACTGCTTTTAGTCTGAACAAATTTCTGGAAATGCAAAACTGCTTAACTGCAAGTAAATATGAGTAAATATGAGTACATGAATTATGTACATTTTGCAATAATTTTATGTTCCAAACAAATTTAAAGATACATTTTTTTAGCTTTCAACGAGGATTGAAAAAAGTTTGAAAGACGGTGGACCATATTTATCCACATGATAGGATTTTCTGTAGTAATGGCTACCGTCGTTGCCATGTCATCCATAGTAATTATATTTGTTGCGGTTCTTCTCAATCTGGATCCACCTTATTATGTCATTCAAAATTTGCAATGGCAGCCGAATAGGATCTTATTTTTAGTGCATACGATTATTTTAGATTTTATGGGATGCACCTACGATATCTCGACTGGACGGAAATGATGCTTTTTATTTGTGTATTGTTTCATGTGCTTTCAAGCTTACATATCAATCTGCAGTCTGCATTTACAATTAGCAGCAAAAAATACTCATCGCATGATTATGGAGTATAAAAAACTTGCAATCATTCATGCGAGTGTCACAGGTTTTATGAATAGGACCTTTAATTAACAGCCTTGTTAATGTTTCTAGGACACACTTCACGTGTGGCCATGTTTTGGCTGAGTATTCGTGGGTAGGATTTTGCTCCTGCAATTTTTCTTTCATTGTTTCCCATTTACGGCTAACTATCTTCCTCTGGGTTCTCCTTATTTTGACTGTGCCAAGTAAAATTAATTCAGCTTCACATCAAGTTATATCTAAGTTAAAGACAAAAACAAAACTTGAAGGAAGAAGCCGTCGGGAAAAGATTTTTAGCATAAATGTGAAGAGTCTGTCACCCTTTTGCTTTCATTGTGGCAATTCTTTTGTTATTGCAAGAGAATATCCAGAAAGTTTTTGTTGACATTGATGGAAAATCTTACATCTACAGTTTTGTCTAAGTAACACAAATTAAATGTTTCTGATGAATGACCATTGTTTTGATAAAGTCGAAAGACTTCATAAAAATCCTATTTGTAAAATATTTATGAATTGACAATAAAAATTGCAACTTTCAGAAATAAATTATGCTTTGCCCATTAGGTTACAAAAATGAATTAATTGATAAGCATTCATGTGATTTGTTGAGTTTTGTTGTTTTTTGTTAAAAGTTCAAAAATTTAATTAATTTCCCTTTGAAACAAAGGATGCTTGCGCTACACCTGGAAAATCCATCTGTAAAAAACATTATCATTTATGACTTTTGACTACCTTTATTTACTGAACTTGATTTGTTTTTCGTTTTTCCAATTATATGGTAGAGGATGTCAAAACTTTGTGAAACTTCTATTTCATGGTGTTTCATGAAATAAAATGGAGGTATAGGCAAAAAATCAGAGAAATTTGTATAGTTGTGCCCATTTACAAATGAGTTGAAAAAACGGTTTGCATGCATACTTATTTTCTCGATTTGTTTCTCACAAATCATTAGGGACTGACCATTTCGTATGATCTTCCGTTTATGGTTCATTTGCTATGGAATATATTGGAAAACATGATATTTGAGCTTTAATTTCTCAAAAAATTTCAGGAAGCCTTTGACCTTGAAAGGCAAATGTTGGTTGGAAATTAAAAAGCGAAAAAAAAAACTCTTTAGATGAAATGAAAATGAATGAGACTTATTTTACTCGACAAGATTCCAAAATATGGTACATTAAAAGATATTGTGTAAAATCATCTTTTAAACATTTTTAATCAATCAGTATGCACCATAAACGAAATCTTCAAGCAAAATGTGACTTTAGGCTTCAGAGGTGCGTCGGATATTGATCGGAAACTACACAGATTAGAGATGCAAAACCTTGAAATTGCAATTTAATAGTAGTGAAGACATGGTGAAATTATTTGCGACATGTAGTTTCTGTAGACTTAGTGCTATAATTTAATATCTACATATCTTATTTCATTAGAAGTATTGAGTCCACAATTCTGTCCACACAAAACGACTGAAACATTAGTGGGGTCCTCTTCTCAATAAAATTCGACATTCCAAAGTGAACTTTTAGAGCTTGACAGGACTCAAAATATCTTAGCAAATATGGTAGATCTTTCTTATCAATATCACGCCTTCTGCTACTCAAAACTCTCCTAGTTTTTAGTGAATCCTTATTCAGATCCCCAGCAAATATATAGATCAACAAAACAATTACCACAGCTTGAAACATGAACAATACCATAAAACATTTAAGTGGGATTGGAACATGTACACACCCTGAAAATATTTCAATCAGGTTTACAGCAGTTGTGACCTGAACAAATCCCACACCCATGAGACACATGAAGAGTATCGTTCGGAAATTGTAGGTGTAAAGATCAGCAAGAATTTGTAAACTCCGGTATTTGATCACTTCCTTTCTTATCTTCGTGTCTATATTCTTTCTAACCGACTGTAAGATCAGAGCTTCCATTTTTCTAAATAAAAGTTTAAAACAAATTGACGAAAACGAAAATGAATATACAAATTAGATAAATGTCAGCATTTGAGTACTTACATTTGCAGAAGATCATTACTAAACTGAAGAGAAAGTACGCAAACCAACATTTCCGTAACCGTGCAGAGTCCATGAATCGACACGATTGTCCAAAATACGTAGTTCACAGAAAATATCGTAATCCAAAATGCGCATTCCGACAGTGACAAATTTGTAAGTGCAGTTGCCTTAGAATTTTGAAAGTCGAGGAACAGAAAAGCTATATTTATTGGTTGCTCAGGTAAAATGATAGCTGCAGCAGCTGCCAGAATTGGAGGAGTAATCATAAGATAGTATGATATTGATGTATAGGCTCTTGCAATTTTAACTTTAGAAGATGGTATTGGTATAGGAACCCCTGCAAACCAAAATATGAAAATTAAAAGGCATTTGAGAATTTTCGACAATTAAAAGGAATAATATTTGCAAGTTTACCTATTGCACAGCGTTTCTCAAGTTGAGCAAGTTCATTCAAGAAATTTACAAATTCTTTTGGGTTGTTTCCTCGAACTCGCATTCTTTCTCCGTCAACCATGCACATGCACATGATCATAATGCAGAAGTTGATCTGGATGGATGTGGCAGCAGTTGGTATGCTGTATAATTTGAGTTTCAAAATATTCATGAGGTAGATAGCGCAAATTACAAGAAGAATTTTTGACCTCAGTCTGAATGCCCATTGAGAAAATGAGCTTTCGCAAACTTGAACATTTCTCTCGTCCGAGCTCCATATGAACAGCTTTCCGGCAACTTTGGAAAGTAAAGTGTTTCCTCTAACAAATATTGAGAAGAAGTTGTGAAACACGAGCATAGCGACAAGAGTGGACTACTTTCCCCAAGAGTTCCCAAGGTAATGTTCTTCCGGAACTAGATTAAATTCTGGAATTTTTTCTAGGGGGACTATAATTAAATATCTTATGTCTTCACTTACATATCCAAATAATAAATAACCTTTCTAATTTCAAGATTTTAATGTAGATCTTGTTATGGAGTATAGTTTAATTAACATTAGTAAGTAACTATGTAACTTGTACTTCCTTTTAATACTTAAACCAAATCCGGGTTACCGCCATTGCCTTGTACTAAAATTTTAATTTTAACGCAATATCCTGTTATTTTTAAAAGACGATCTACCTACAAACCATATAAACATATGCTTTTATTATTTTTGGGACTTTTCCACCTCTGATTATTATTTCTAATTTTTTCTGTATTTTCTAATTGTAGTTGTACTTCAGGTTTATAATATAACATATTATGTAAGCTAGTTAAGCCCCTAAAATAGTATTGCGAAAAGGTTACAAGTAAATTGCGTTGCTGTAGTAGTGGGCGTTGTTTACAAGAAAGGCACCATGTAAATATTTTGAGACAATCAGTTGTTGTATGTTTTCCAAACTTACACAGACAGTAAATATGTTTTAAGAAAATAATATTAAACATGTTGAAAAGATAATGATAATTAGAAGTTTCACATAACAACAACTGTACATAAGGAGCGTGAACAATTATTCAGGATATGGCGTACACACAAAATATTGCTTCATACTATAACATTGGATGATAGCTTAAATACAAGTATTTACCTTTCCTTTATTAACTACTGGAAGCATTTATGCTGATAAGCAGTCCCGGTTTCGTTTATGTTTTTCCGTCATCATGATAACTCTCATACCCTTTGACCAATTAACCTCAAATTTTCCACACGTACCTTAGGTCAACCAGACCCTCTGTATTGAAATTGAGGTTAATAGGTCAAAAGTCACGAGATAAAATGTCTTGAGAGGTCGGCGTTCTCAATGCTTTTTAAATGGGAATAGTTTTCTCAGCATGGAGCAAGAAATTATGATTTTATTTTCAAATTTGTGTGGTCCAATAAACGTGTAAAGGTCGAAGGTCCTATCATTATCACAAGGGACTTGGGTGACGAAGGGACGACGAAATTTTCAAAAGAGACTGGGAAAATAGTCCGAAGGTGAGGTCAAGAGTCGAAGGTCACAAAGTCATCGTTGGACGAAAGTTTGGTTTGGTATAAGTCGTCACATGGTGGTAGCAGCTTTCAGTATTAGTCTGCTATGGGCTTACACCCGACTAATTATTTATGTCCACAAAATAAACATATTTTCAGTCTCATTCAAGAATCACTTTTGATTGTAATCAAATATACGTATTTGCATGTATGACTGTATATTCAACCATGATGTGACCTTGTTTCGTTTCCTCTTATTGCTGTATGAAATGCTCATATTATTGGTAACATTTATCTCAAAATTTATTCTCATCTTGGTTTATCTTTGACGATTTATCTTGGTGTGAAATGTATAAATCTTATAGCTTGTCATTAACTCTTTTAGAGGAAAAGATGTTTTTCTGTGCAGAAGCGAAATATATATGCAGGATATTTTTATGATGATAATAGCTTACTAGAACATTTTAAGTGGTGCATAATTTGGGGTAATTAAAAATCTGTCTATGAACCTTCTTTTGTACTGTAGGTTTGCAATATATATTTCAATTGTTTTGATCGATTGCACACATTTCATATGAATAGCTTTCCGGAAACATTAGAAAGTAAGGTGTTCACTCTAACAAATATTAAGAATAAGTTGTGAAACACGAGCATGGTGACAAGAATGGACTACTTTCTCCAAGGATATCCAAGGAAATGAACCTCCAGAGATTTAATATTTTTTCTAATTTCTAGAGTTTTTTTCTGTAGTATAGTTTAATCATCTAACTTGTTGTATTTTCCGTTTGGTAAGAACACTAAAACTGGGTTACCACCAAAAACCTAATCTAAATTTTTAATTTAGCACAGTGCTCTTTTATTTTTCGAAGACGAACCACCTACAAACAAGATGAACATGTATTTAATTATCATTTGAATTTTAACATTTCTGATTATTATGTAACAATATTGTACATTTGTATTTGTCCGTTTAATGTAAGCTAGTCAAACTAATCGAGATTCTGGTCACGAAAATAGTATTAAGTAAGTGCTACAACTAAAAAGCGCTCCTGTAGCTTTACAAGAAACGCACCATTTGAAATTTTAGAGGTAATTAATTGCCTGATGTTTTCCCAAATTACACAGACAGTGAATGTGTTTAAAGAAAATATTATGAATATTTTTTATAAGATAATGATAATTAGTTGCTTTGCGTAAGAGCAGGTGTGCCATAAGTTAATGCTTCAAATCTTATTTATACTTGATGATAGCGTAAATAACAAGTACTCACTATTTTTCACGTTCTTACACACAACTAGTTATTTATTTCCAAAAAATGAACCAAAAATCCAAAAATCATTTACAATTTTATTCAAATTATTATGAACTAATTTAGTAGTAAGTCATTGCACCATCCACAAATTACGGATTCAAATACATAACTGGTTATTCCGCAAAGTCATGACACTGTTTCTCTTCCTCTTATTGCTTTATGACATGCTCATGATATTGACAACATTTATCTGAAAACTAAATATGCTTATCTTGTATTATCTATAATCACATAAAGGCACTTATCGAAATACATATCACCCTGCAAATGTCATGAATTTTTGTACATATGTATGTACGTAAGAACGAGAAATTGTAAAATTCCTACAGGAATTTTGTTTCATCCGGATGCGATAAAAAATTCACTCAGTTCCAGTCACACGCAATTATAGAAACGCTTCCATGTGGATTTGTATGCATGCAAAAATTTCGTGTTTTCGACCTTGTTCATATAAGATGCGTCATAATCACATATACATGTCATGTCTACGTAATCTACTATCGTGCCAGGTTTGTTTCATTATCAATAATTCGCTTCTTTTGTCATCGTAGACTGGAGAGGGATTATATCTCATAGTCAGGGTCAAGAATGGTGACTATTAAAGAGATTTTAAATCAAAATTTAAAAGATTTTTGCAAATTGATTTCGGTTAAGTTTTTTTGTATTTTTATAAGGCTTTTAAAAACCTTAAATCATACAACTTTAAGCAAAATTGGGGCGTTTATAAAAAGGATATGAAAAATTTGTTTTTCATGACCATCTTTTCCTGTTGTTTACAAACAGTATGATACTAAGCTAGATGCAGAGCTACAGCTAAGTAATCCTCATCATCAAAACCAAAATTCCAGAAATTCTATAATGAAATCCTGATAAACCAGGATCTTGATTAGTTTGGATTAACTTAAACACAAACCTAATATACAATAAAGTTTTCAAAATAATCGGAGATGGCAGTTATCATACGATAATTAAAATGT
>JAQIXX010001398.1:0-34432 GCA_034700605.1 Willowsia nigromaculata
ACCCAACACGATGTGCCAAAAACACGTTTTTCATTCGTGTACACGCGTTTCGTGTACACGTTTCCAGTACTAATCTTGACTACTTGCTTTGGTGGTAGTGGTTGTGCTACTCTATTTCATTCTTGTCTTGAAAGTTTGTTTTCTGTGTATTGTGTAAGCGCCAAACTGTTTGTGTGAGGGAGTGAATAAGGAAAGAAGCGAAAAATACGATAAGAAAAAAGGAACGAACGAACGAAAACGCTTTACTATTCTGCAACCAACCACCACACGGGTTACATTACTACCGACCAGACCAAGAAGAGAAAAAAAATTGAGAGAAGACTTGTGTGTGTCTCTGTGAACATGTTGTTGGTGAGTATATGATATACACACAGGGAGAAAACCGGGATTCCGGCTTGGCTCATCGCAAATAACAAAACCCAGAAGAGAGCATCCTTTTCGATCATCATCACTTTCTACATCCCCATATATCCTACTGTAAAGACCGAAAGAAAAAAAAAGCTAAACGAACCCCAAAAAACTATTTGTTGTACGTGTGTATCATACTATCATATATAAATTTTATTACACATAGAGTATTGGACAGAAGACTAGTAGTGCTTCCATTAAATATACTTTGCAAGATGTAGACATGCCATTCAAAATAGACAGAAAATCACGGAGAGGAAGGAAGAAGGAAAACGTCGAGCCACTAACAAACTAATTCCAATTTAACATTGGCTTTTCCTTTTCTTAATTCCTTTCTGAACATGTTCCGAGGATATAAATGTACGTATGTTTGCAATAGTTTTTTTTGCATGTGCAGGAATGCACAGAGTTTGTATATGCATGTAAATTAAGTACATCATAATACGTATCTCATTATTAAGATGACACAATATACTACAGGAACCACGTACTACTATAAAATTTTGCTGCTCCTCATTATGAATACATTCATTTGTGCAAGTTTTTTCCCCGAGTGCCAGTCATCATTTCATATAATTTTCAACATGATAGTATAGAAATTTTATTTAATGATGCGCTAGTCGAGAGAATAGAAAGCATCAGGGATAAAGTTGATGAAAAAAACACTTCTTCTCTTTCTGACTGACTGTTATTGTTAAAACATAAAACACGTTTGTGTCTACTCTCTTGCTTTGTTGAAATGAAGAAAAAAGAACAGGAAAAAATCTTTTTTTTCTCTCTCTCTGAGTAGTTACAGTACACAGTTACGTGCAAAGCTCATTTCTCGTGGCACTTCTTTCTGGCTTTCCTGGTGCTCGTCTTTGTGCGAAAAATGTTTTTTGAGAGAGATAGACCGAACTCGTATATAGGTTCATGGTTCATGTAATGAACATTGAGAACAGGATCATGATGATAATGTCTTGTCTTCAAGCAGAAAAAGACAAGAGGAAGTATGGGGAAATCATTTCGTTTGGCTGTGGCTGTAGTGACACTTTAAGAGAAATAATATAATCTCTACATCGAGTAGATTTTGGCTCTGCTTTGAGTTACATGCTTTGTATTTTGAAGGTGAATGTGTGTATGGCAAATATACGTTGGACTTGAGCTAAAAGAATGGTGTTTATTACACACGTGCAAGTTATTTGGTAGTATTTTATTTTGGCGAATCAGTAGAAAAGACTGGAGCATATTGAAACTAGCTATAGAAATCTATGCACTGCAATCTTAAGTTATGCATACATTGTCTCACAGTAAATTTTTGTTCTCTCGTCTATGCATATAGTATAATAGCATACGTAACACGATTTGGATGAGTAACAATAAGCATTTTTAGTCATTTTTGCAATCATTGTTGTAAAAATATGTGATTGGCCATCTACGAATATAATACTGAAACCCAACTTCCAAGGTTTGTGTAGTACGATTAGAAGCTTAGACGTCTACACAAATTATGCAAAAATCTCCTAAACACACAGACACACATTATTTTGTAGGAACACTAAAATATTCATTGAAAGGAAGGATATTCCTGCCTGCTTGCCTCTCTGTGTGAAAAACTATCGTATGAAATGATACGTATCGTGAATTCACGAAAGAGAAAACAAACAATTTTTCTGACTTTGTACATTTATGTTGAATGAAGCTACGCAGACTTTTAATGAAGCATTTGGTGTTGTTATCAACCTATGGGACTGCTACTACAATGTTACAATTTTAAACTGATTTCAAAACGTAATGCTATATAAATTATTATCCTCACAATTCAATTACATGAACACTCTACATGCATCGTTTTACGTTTACTTTGATATTGCTCCCATTGCTTCTCATATTCACAATATAAATGTGCCGTTGGGGTGTCATTTTCATTCCTTGGGACTACCTACATGTTCCAAGTTCCATTTTACCCTTAGCACGCCACCCGAATCGTTTCTTTGTAAACTTTTAACAGCTACACTACACAGCATAATTTGTTCAACATGGGTCGTTGAGAATTTCCCACTGCTCCTTTGCAAAAAATGATTTCACACAGTCAGTATTAAACGAAACAAAAGTATATAGGAAGTCATGGTGTAGCATTTTATGCACACATACACATTAAAGTTATCTCGAGATTCTTTTCATCTTTGAAACTTTCTTTCTACAAAACTCTTTCATAGTACAATTGTCTGCCGTCTGATGTATTTTGAATAGCAGTTGTACAGGAAACATTGCTACGGTTTATACTAATATTGAATATTTTAACTGTTTTATGTGAACAGAGTTATCAGATCAGCAACTTTTTTTCTTTTTTCCAGAGTATACAATAACATGTATGCTCTGCCATTGGCTTTGGAAGAGTTGTAGAGTGGGAATAAAAGAAAAAAAAGGAAACCAGGAAGAAAAATAAAAAAAGAGATTTTTGCACGACCCATCGACTCATCACATCACTTATACATTTTCGTACTGCTCTCTAAAAGCAATCCTCGATATATTTCTACTTTCATAATGTTATTTAATGCATATGCCATACTGAACCATGCCGTTGCACTAACAAACAATGAGTAAACATACAGAAGGATACAAACATATAATATAGGTATTATTTCTTAACACAATCGGGGAATCAGACTGCACAAATTTTTGTTTCCGCCAGACCAGACTTCTCTGTCTTTGAGACTGGCATAACAAAGGAAAAGATGTGGCGAAGAAGGAGGAAAAGTTTCGAACAAAAGGTAAATTTTTTTCAAGCAGGAAGCACTAAACGAACAAGATAAATGTGCCTACATACTTACGTGCATAAGTTTGCATTTTATTTTATTTTAGAAGTAAAGCAGAGGCAGACACGTTACAAGTTTTGTTGGTCTTTTTTTTCTTCAGGAAACCCCCTTAATCCTTCACCGTAACCGAGACTAAGAAATACGAGAGAGAAAAAATCTGTTAACAGCGAATTTATGCATGCACATCTCTACGATTATTATTATGAATGTATGAAACACATAAAAGTTCACCTATAATACTTATATATTTTGTAGGAGAAATGAGGCATGCTTTTATGGGTTATATTTTTAAGCAAGGCACTTATAGGAGAAGGGAACGATAGTAAAAAACGTCCTCAGTCATCATTCTTTCCTCTCATCATTGTGTTACGACTAGTACAATCAACGTCATCATAATCATTTCTGTCTACACACACAGAGGCATCAACATCAAACACTAACTCTCTTTTCCCTCTTGTGTTTTTTTTCTTTCTCGCAAAAATGAAAGGATGGAAAAGTAGAAAAGAGAGAATGTGATAGTGTGATATTTTTTGTGAAAGAGCTTAAAGTATAAAAAATCAACTAGATGAGACAGTCGTGGTGGCATGGTGGCGGTGAGACCGTGCCGAAAACTTAAAAAATAAAACTTTCACGTACTCAGGTCTTCCTCTCGTCCTCATGCACTATACCCTCTTTCTACACACAGAGTCGCACAACAATCATTTTTTCCAAACATCATCTCACGTCACCACATATTTTCTTATACCTCACCACTTGAAATATCGTTGTTGTTGTTGCCGTTGCTCTCTTTCGTCTATGTGTGCTTGTTTAAGCGTGTGTGCATGATGATGATCATGAAATAATATATATAATAGAAAGGAGCATTATCATCATCTTCCTTGCGAAAAAATAGAGAGAGAGAAAAAAACTTTGAAATCCATTTTCTTTTTATATTTAGCCTGTATGTGCACGTCTTTTGTATTTGCAAATACACTAATGGAAAGCAATACAGTATCAACATTTGAAATAGCAGCAGGAGCCACAAAGATCATCCTCTTGAATTTTCTCAGTTTGCCAGTTTTTCATACTCAACTGGTCTTGCATAAGTATACATTTAATAGTTTTTATAACATTTTATATATGTCATCGTGTGTGCAATATAGTAGTAGCTCAGATATACGTGTGCAAATTCCCAAAGTGTATATCCATCATAATATATCCATTTCACTTTATCTTTTGAATGTTTCTTCATGTTTTTTGGTTGTTTGCACAAAATAGAATGGTAGTATTTTGCTATACACACATCCTGAGATCATAGTTTTTCGAGCTTTTTTAAACAAAAAAAGTTGTATGTGTAAAGAATAAGAAGACCTTCACGGAGCTCACTCACTCCTCTACCAATCCATCCATCCATCCACTTAGTCACCCAGTCTAAGGAAAGGATAAGGCACATCCATCTCAGCCTCTTCCTCCGTTTACGAGAAACACATAAGCTTAGACTTGGGACTAAAACGTGTTGTTTTTTGGGTGTTGCGACGATTATCATGTATCAGAACAAGACTACAAGAGATACTCTTGTGTACATTTTAAATACTTTTTTTTTATTCCCAATAGTACTTTTTATACTATAGATGAAAAATCTGCAATAAGAACTAAACATTATAGTTTGTCTACTATATTTTTCCCTACTGCTCGCCTCGCTGTTTCTCTCGGTCTTTTTTCGCTAACCACGACTTACTTCCTTTTTCTCAGCTTTTTCATGCAAAAAATATAATATTACGAAAAGTTGTTGTTCTTCTAGTCATAATACCTAGCAAGTTGAATAAGTGATAGCCATTGTCCCTTTAACAAGAGAAAAAAATAATATAATAAAAAGAGAAAGACGAAAAAGTGTACATTTTTTTAGACCCTGACTGATCCTTGGCTAGTTGTCCCTTTTCCTTGCGGTTTGGTTTCAAAGAGAAAAAAAATTAGAGCAAAAAAATGGTAGTAGAAAAATATATGACGAGTGACTTACTTTGCTGATTTTTTTTTCTCGGACAAACAAAAAGCCGACTTACTAGACCGAAATACATACCTTTTTAACCGAAATCCAGTTCTCCAGGATTTTATTCTTCTTTGTTCCCTTTTTACAGGTCCATATGTGGTGAGGCATCATCATTGAAGAAAGCCAAAAGTATGAATTCGTGAAGGAATTCTGGTGAAAGCTTGCAAGCACTCAAGAAATCCTACTACCATTTCTCCACCCGTCGCCATATAAAGGATTTACGAGACGAATAGGAAAAGGGGGAAAAGTGAATTTGTGATTTGTTGCTGGAAGTAATCAAGAAGTTACTCTCAAGTTCAATAAAAAATCTCGTATTTCACAAATACTCACGAGGAGACAGAAGAGATATCATCAAGGAAAAGTTCTACACATACAATATTTTTTATTTGTTTACAACCCTTTTCTCTTCATCATTTTAAAAATCCTACCAAAGGCATAAAAAAGAGAAAGAAAGATGAGAACTTAATACTCACTCAAGCGATATTACACAAAAGGCCAGGATATAAATATAATAATGTGAAAGTTGTTTTGTTAAGTGAAGTATTTACAACCCGTGCGAGCGCCAGAGGCAAAAAATTTTCATAGAGAAACATAAAATAAAATAATAAGACTTGGTAAAGCATACATGCAAAAGCTTTAAGCTACTTTGCTTCTCTGATTCACAGTAGATGTAGTACTCATTCAACAGCAGGGACAAAAGTATATGTATGTAATAGAGAAAGTGTGAAGTGTTGGGACTTTCTCCTCCAGAGTTGATGTCAGCTTGTTTTTTGATGTGAGTTCCTGTTCTCTCCTCTCTGGATATTCATGTTCATTCATGTGTGTTTTTTCGTGTCCCTTTCTTCATCTTCTTCTGCCTGTGTTCCACTCTGTGAAAATGTGAGAGCTCTGTAGATTATAACGTTACCGCTACCGGTACAAAGTGGTACGCGACTCGAGAACAATAGGGAAAAGAGGGGGAAAATGAAGGGAAGAGAAAGTGAATGTTGTGCTCTCCCTGACTGCTGAGCAGATAGAAGCCAGTTTAGATCAGACCAGAAGAGGATTGATGTGTGGAGTCGCTCAAAAAACAAAAGATTTTTTTTTTTTGTCACAAGTTCCCCGAGTGCTGATGGACTCCCTTGCTTTTCTGCGTAGTTCTTGTTGGATTCCGATTCGATGATGAGGATAGCGAGATTTCATCAAGTGTTAGTTGTAGATTTTGACAAGATGAGAAATGAAGCTGGGGAGATTTTTATACGTCAAGTAGCATTAAAATGAAAAATGTTTCTGGGATCAGTAGAAATATGCAGGTCGACTCCTCCCAGATAGTAGTATAGTGGATAGAGATGAGGTTAGACAAGTGTTGTGACATGGATTTTAATGTGGAGCAGTTCGACTTTTCACTGAATTGCGTAACAAGTGAAACTACAACTTGTACTTCCTGTCCAGCAGAGAAAATTACATGAATGTCAGTGTCATCTAGAAGCGGCGTAACTTAGTATATATTATTGTAAAAATATCAATTTAACATAATAATAATATATATTTTATCAGTGAAGTATAGAAAATTTGGCAATCATGAAATAAGGTCGATATAGGAAGTTGACTTAACTAATAATACATAAAGTTAAGAAATTTAAAATTCTTTTCTGTGAAAAATTGTATTTCTACTGAGAATACGGATGGTCTCAGTACATAAGTGTGGTGCTACAGTAAAATCGTTACGCGACTGGAGTGAAGCAAGGAGAAAGTAGTAAAAGTGGTGGCCAATGCAAACCGCGTCACCAGGTGGATTTGGGCCGGCAGGGTCGGGGGGAGCAGCTCCAGATGCTGCGGCCTACGGAACCAAGCCGGTAAACGGCGGTCGTTTTGATTTTGATGATGGTGGTACATACTGTGGGGGGTGGGAGGATGGGAAAGCTCATGGCCATGGAGTTTGCACGGGGCCTAAGGGCCAAGGAGAGTACTGCGGCTCGTGGCATTTCGGATTTGAAGTTTCTGGAGTTTACACCTGGCCAAGGTAATTACGTATTTCATTTTTGTTGGTTAAGATATTTTTGAAGAGAATCATCCGTGTCGACCTATCTATAAAGTGCAACCAAAAAGAGGCATAGTCACGTTGACACCTCTCAGGTTAGGTGCATGATCGATTTCTTTAGGCAGGAAGGAATTAACCGAAGTGTGCTATAGCATTTCAAAAAATTCGAATGAATATCTGTGAATTCAACACGAATTGCTATATAATATTATACTCTGTAAGCGAGATTGACTTTTCTATCAAGCGTTACAATTATATGCGCAGCGTAGGCTCGGCACGGCCCGCTTAACAACTTCCCTTTCTTCGACCATACATTGGATACATTCGACATTATCCATTCATCAACTTTTACAAAATTGTCGGCAGCACTTATCGGTTCAGTAGACACGAAAAGTTTGATGAAAAGCTGGGATTGAAAAGAGATTTTTCATAGAGTTCGCTCTGTATGCTTTTCGCAAAACCTATCCATCCGATACACTACCCGAGCCATTCCTCCGATTTTCTGGTAATGCTCGACTGAATTTCCTTGAAATACGGTTGGATCGTCCAGATAAATGATTTATTACATTTTTATACTCATGAAAGTAGTCGCAAGCATACAAGTATCGGAAACTCGTTTTTTATACAAATCTTAACCGACAAAATTATCATTTTCAGCAATCCCGTGTGGGTGACAAGTTAATAAAATCCAAAGACAAGTCAATGAGGTTAAATCGATCCCCACTCGTTTAATAAACACTCGATGAAAAATATTTTTCTTTCGCTGGTCATAAAAGTTACTGAATTCCTTGCCAAAGTTCTGAGGTGCTGATTCCTCCGACTTCTTCTACAAACATGCTGCATGCATCGTCTCATCTCTTGTCTGTCAATATAAGTAACAAAGAATGAAACAAGTCGTGGGCACTGGCAATCCCAAATGGAGCCAAGGATTTTATCCCATTTTATGTTTAAAAATATATATTATAAACTTTACAATTTGGAAAATAATATTTTTTGTTGGATTTTCATTCAACTACTCGCTCACACCACCCACACGTCTATTGACGCTACATTTTTGATGATCTGTTCCGCTGTGTCAGCTATTACTAATGTTTGTATTTTTGTTATTCCGCGAACCAAGAAAAATCTGTGTGTGCGAGTTTTTGTTAGAATCGGTCTAGAAACCTAGAAAAGCATATTCAGCTTTTCTACTTTTGAGATTCAGCGATTGAGATGTGAACATGCATAAGTTAATTTAATTATTGAGCTAAATGAAAGCACGGGTGAACTTCCTGCACGCCCAAAAAATCACAAACTAAACTTATGCAGGACATTCCAGGGAAAAAGTTTAGTCTTCTATAGAATCACTTATCAATATTAGGTATAAAAAAGTTTCGTTTATATCCGTTTGTTTTCGAGGTAAATTTATGTTGTCTCACTGAAATAACTTTGTTATTTTTTGCCGTCTTCTTATCCCATCTACTTTTATAGTCATCTGTTGAATGGCATATTATGCGGTTAGCTTACCAGTTTTACTGAAATTTTAACTTTCATTTTCACACTCATGAGAGAAATAGTAAAATAGTAAATCGCAAACACATGCTACATTCCAAATTCCAGTATAATTACGGCTACACAATAATGCTCATTGTCACATCTTGTCATGCTGGAAACGCTTTGTTTACTCATAGAAAATTCCGAGTGAGAAAGCATCGTTAGTGGAGCCTCTCTGAATTTCTTACTTGTTCAGTTTAAAGCAAACAAACATGTACACATTTTTGAATGCACGATGTCACAGCCAATATCTCCATTTGTAAAAGTTACATAGCAGCTTACACACTCATGTCAGGTTTCTTGTGTTATTTATTAAACAGATTTGCTGGCTCGTTTAGCAAAAGGAATCACTGCATTTCTCGCTTCATCTAGCAATAGCTGGTGACTGAATGTAAAGTTACGTGAAGATTTTTACAAAACATTCGCATTCAATTTTCTTGATTTTCTTTTCACTGCAACGTCCTTTCCTCATTATAAACATACAGTACATGTATACATTCGTCTATTTTCAACATAAAATCCATGCATAAAGTCAATTTTGGTGGTTCCACGGCATAAGCTAAATAAACTCACAAAATGTATGCCTCATTAGCTTGTAATAATAATAAAGGGCTATATAGATCAACTGGTTCACTGAACCTTTTCGACCTACATGGTAAAAGAGGTTGGTTTACCCAACCCATATATTATACTATACATGGCAAAGGAAAATTATAGGGAGAGAAGAATGCTGGAACATTTTGGTAACATTAACATTCTCTGGAAAACATTTCCCTTACAATAGAGCTCGTCCCAGCGTTGACACAACGATCCGTCAAAACTCATCATCATTGTTATTACCTATTACCATACGACCAACAGAGGAGATAAAGAGAACAAAAACGCTATGTTTCCTTCTTCCAACCATATAACCACACTCCCACCACAGCGACATTTGTGGAAAAAGTGCTTCAAAAAATATTATAATCATTTATTCCATATTACATGCGTGGAGGAAGGCAGCTGGGAATACAAATCTCCTTCTTGCTTTCATACTACATATGCCTACAGTTACAAAAAATTAAGTTCAACGACTACTTGTGTCTAGAGTAGAATATTATGGTAGGCAGTTATTTTTTTCAGGGGAAGCAGATTGGAGTTTACATCATCATGATCATCAGCGTTGAACGTGGCAAAGACACATGCAGTGTAGTGGAAAGCATTTCCCGAGAAGATTTTCCAAGCTCACTGGAAAAGTTTCGAGAAGAGAAAAAATCTTGCTTCGTTTTGGTTTTCCACGTGTATCTATATCTGTCTCATTGTTAATAACGCATATATGGCTAATAATATGTAGAAGTGTGCGGTATGCATAAATATTATTTCGTGTTGAGAGTAGCATTGTGATAAGGGAAACAAACTTAGCACGTAACCATTTTTTTTTCTTCATTTCTTCCTCGGATTCTTCTTGCATCCACTTTTCTCATCTCAAAATGAGATAAGTTTTTAACAGATGGAAAGTTTTCCTTCGGTGTAATATTTAGTTATGTGTAGTGATGTTATGTTTGTAAAATCATTGCCACATCTATCCACATCAGGAGGAAAGCTAGGTTTTACATGCCAAACAAGTTGAAATCTTTGTGCGTTTTATAGCATCCAAGTAGATGAGTATGAATAATAACATGCCTGGAAGATAGAAGATTATATAGGGATGTTAGATTTACTCTCGCCTGGACGAACAATCTGGAGGGCGAAAGGAGTTTTAGCTCATCTCAACGACAACTTTTCCATGATGACTGTCTTGTTGGTCTCCTCTATGCCTCTAGCTACTCTGCAAAAGAAAGTCATAAGTCATTCGTGTACTTAACTGCAATAATTCTGAAACTGTTTGCAAATTAAATGTATTCATAAAGAATGGTTAATATATGCATATTATATATGTACAGTGTACATCGTACATAAGCAAACAGATGGGACATATTGAGTCGAAAAAGTAATAAATTAAAGCTTCTGTGGTGTTTATACGCTTGCATCACAGAATATGCATACGTTAGAGCTTTTTATGAAATGAGTTTTGCATTTGCAGCAACTCATAATATCATCTTACTTCTCAATAATGCAACATAAGAGTACTTACAATAGCACTACTACACACACGCTATGTAACACGTAATAATGTGGTCAAGTTCGGCGGAATTCATGTCGCATGTGTACTATAATGCAGATCATTTATGAATGATAGTAAGCCAAACATAAATGGCACACACTGTGAGTCGACCATTTCTTCTACACAAGCAGAGTTATACGATAATTTTATCGGACAGAGATATGTGTGTCGACCTAATAATGCAGAAGCCATTTAATACCCTCCGTTGTTGCATTTCTGGCAAAACACATGCATAATATTTTCTCTCTTAACCAATAATTTTCATGTCTAGGTACGACACATAGCGTCTTAGTCACTTCCGTCCGCGCAATTATTACCAGCTTTTAACGACCATCAAACTACTGATGCAATAAGAAGGAGAGAGTAGAAGCGAAGCAAGAGACTTATGTCTTCTCCATAATCTTTGTATATATTAAATGCGTGAATCTCTCCATTTTACTCCTGGTATTCCTTGTCAGTCAGCATGTCGTTACAATAACCAAAGGCGGCTAGTTTTGCACGCAATACTCTTATCCTCTTCCCCTTTCGTATAAATATAGGAGAAGTAGTGATGTGTTCTATTCACACCAGACGGAAGAAAAATAGTTTTTCGTTAATGCAATATTCGCCAGAGAAAGAGAGCGAAGACGAAGAGAAAGGGAACACTGACTGACTTAATGCTGTTACACCACACAGCAGCCAGAGAGTATTCATGCTCGCTAATGGATCTCTTTCAAAATCTTTGCCACTACTACTCCTATCGTCTATCGTTATGCATGTGAAAAAGCACTCAGCCTATTTTTAGCGACTTTTTTGCATTCACTGATGATGATAATGTGAGTAATATAGAAGAACAGTCAAAAAACCTTTGCACACATTTAAACTATCTCTACTGGTGTGTAGAATAGTAGTAGCAGAGCTTGTTTTCTCGGATGAAAAAAAAATTCGTTCACAAAAAATTGTTATCATAATAAGCATTCATTTGTGTGTAGTACTGTTGGGTGTGTAATTCAACATGTTCAATGCTTGCGCATGCAATTATTGTATGTCGCGTAATGTTCTGTTTCTATATTCATACCATCATTATAACTTCAAGTGGAAACAATTTCGAGTGTAGGGTTTGCAAACATACTGCCAGTTATAATTATCGTAAAGGATAGTTTCATATGGGCTATAGTGTCATTAATTTGAACATTATATTTTCCTCAAATTATCAATGCATGCATGTTCAGGGTACAATTTAATACGCAAATCCCTTCTTTCTCGTTGGCAATACTGTGTGTTGTATTGTGTAGTCAAAACTGCTTTCTAGATTATTGGTGCTTTCGCTGTAGACGTCTAGCATTTAGCAAGATTAAGATTCTGGTGTCAATGCTCACGACGACGAACCCATTTTTTAAATGATGAACAGAACAACTCAATTGAAATTTTTCAAAAGATCAGATTTCATTTCGATAAGTTTAAGCATTCTTTTCGCTTGAATAGTTGCCTACGAATGTCAGTTGTAGCAGAAGAGATCATTATACAGAAGCATCGTTTGGTTTGTAGTCCTTCAAAATAATTTCCGATGAGCTGTGGATATAAAGAGAGTAAATTGTACTATCAATGACGTCTGCCCGTACATGTGAGTTAATGAAGTAATTAGGAACGTGTTTTTAATGATACAAGTATGACAGGAGGACGGCATATAATATTGCTTTCCGCTTCAGAAATAATGATATGACCTTCTGATATATTTAAAGTTTCCGAGCGAGAGAAACTGTTTCTGCATTTAGAAAACGTACAGAGTACATGAATAACCTGTTTTTTAAATGCACAAAATAATTGGAAAGGGAAAGCATAATGTTATGCTTAAATAAAAAATGATGTTTCGACTTTCTCTTGGAAAGCATTTTACGAAAGAGCAAATGAAAGTATAAAATATTAATATGTGTTTCATTCAATTTGCATTGCAAGCACGAAGTCCATTGGTCATGCAATCTATTGTATTAGATGAAGGCATTTCCTCATCATAAAAAATTAACCTGTGCACTCAGCCAGAGGAATAATCACCATAATCGAATGACTGGTGTGTATGCTGAGTCATAAATTTTGCAATGTACAAATTGATTGACTCCTCATACATATCTCAATTTCTGTTTCTTCAGCTTTTCGACTCAGCGTGGTAGTCTTTTTGCCGTACATACATACATCGTGTCTCTGCTTCATGCTGTTGCAAATGTAATATACATACATATGTAGCGTGTGTAGAAAACCAGGTCCGTTGAGCTGTCGCTCTTGTTGCCAAAATAGACTCCCTGTCTCAAAAATCTCTTGTTCCTCTCCTCTAGAATTTCGCTTGGAATTTTTTAACTGAGGCAAGTTGCCAGATTTAAAAAAATTACCACTGTGAGCACACTAAATACAATTATTATAAAGACGGGGGACAGACAAAATTCAGATATAATACTACCGCATATTATCATTGTTACTGCTTATTCGAAAATCATTCCTTTTTACTGCATTTACAAATAACTGCTTTTCTGTACAATTTATATTATGTCTCCGGGTACGTGCACTTCACGTTTTCTGAGCACATCTTATACATATTATGCATGTTGTTAGTTTGTTAGAGACATGGGCATAGTGTTCATTCCTACGCATTTCGTAACTGCAACTATAAGAATGTCCATAATATGCATTATAGAATATTAAAAAATATCATTCCGAAATAAAATCTCTGATAAGATGCTGTTGCGTTTTCACAGTTTTTTTTACTTTCGTGTTGGATGCAAGCCTAACGAATATAAATGTGTGTCTACTTCCGTTTCTAAATTACAGGGCTGGCACCTCTGCTATTACTCTATAAAAGCATCATAGAGATTAGGCGTTTCCGTGTTTTGTTCTCTATGCATTTTGAAACGGCTGCATCTTCAGAGAAAAATGAACAGGCGCTTTCTGCATCATAATATTTAATGAAGGATATTTCTGCATTACAAATATCTGTAGAATTTATGTTACATGCTGACTTCATCAAGCAGTAGTACTTGCTCTAGCTCTGTGTAACGTTGACTAAAGTCATGTCTCAAATAGTTGCACAATGATACAATCAGCATAAAATGTACAGTCAGTACAAATGTGTTGCAAAATTTTTACAAAGCAATAAGGAAGATATCAATGATGCAGCTATTGGGACCAAAAACCGGAAAGCGAGCTGTCGTCTTGAAAAATCTCTGGTGTGTTTTCAGATTAAGCCAAGTCCAGACTGAAATTGCATACATACACAGGTTGTCCATGTGCTTTCACTTATGGAAGAAGACGATGATAAAGTGAAGAAAGCTGGGTGTAGTACTATTTGTACTGATGAAATGAAATCGTGACGTTTGTATACATAATATATCCAACATACGTGTATTTGCGTTTTCCTACATTTTTATTCCCCAAAGCATCCCTGTCATTGCTCTGCAAACTCAGATTCAGCCGGAGTCTGATTTCCAATGACTTTTGTATGCATGCATTCTTACATGAACCAAAGCATACATACAACTGCTACAAGAGTGATTTCTTCGAATTTTCCTTCCATGCGGGCGGTTGATTTAATAGCATTATGTGAGATTCCCGATACGTTCTTTAAAATGAAAGAATGAATGAAATCTAATTGTAAGGAAAACTGCTCTGATATCTCGTGTCAATTTATGGATGCATTTTTCGTGCGATCATGTCCACTAAAGAAACTACCATGATTTACAGTCTTTTTTTGACATGCTTCCAGAAGACATTATGCCAGCCACATAAAGAAAGAACATTAGGATTCCTTACAGAAAAATAAGTCATGTGCAATTTTTTACGTACTTTATTTTGCTAAATGTTTTCAAACTTTTTCATAAAGAACGTAAAATAAATCAATTTTTTCTTCATATAATCGGGAAGAGCATCTCCGACTAAATTCTTAAATG
Source organism: Willowsia nigromaculata (assembly GCA_034700605.1). Classification (NCBI taxonomy): domain Eukaryota; kingdom Metazoa; phylum Arthropoda; class Collembola; order Entomobryomorpha; family Entomobryidae; genus Willowsia; species Willowsia nigromaculata. The sequence continues at coordinate 14,843 of JAQIXX010001398.1, forward strand.
CAGACAAAGGAAGACTGTAAGTCTGCAAAGTCTACAGTTTCATATATTTATGTTCTAGAGAGTATCATTATGATGCACTACCTACAAGAGCACCAAGGTGTCCCCTCTAGAAAAAAGGCGGCAGCAACCGCACACTACTTTTCCCGACGATTTACTACTACTGCGATGGCGGAGGAACAGTTTCCTTGTGCTTCCTGATAGCATCTGCATACCATTCGACCTCTTTCACTAACTTGGCCAAGTTGTTACCAATCCTTTCTGAGGTACATTCCCCAACCTCGTTTATGCATTCATGCACTTTGGGAATAGACGTGTAAAAGGGAGTAGATATCATGCCAAGTTCAGAAATGAAGGGGCGCAGAACCATTGATGCCCGGATTCCACCATAGGTGCCTGGAAAACAACAAAATTAATAATAATGTTTTTAACCACTGGCTCAAAACGGGGTAGAGTGCAGGTCATAGGCGCAAAAAAAGACGAAGCTCGCGTAAATTAGAAAAAAGTGCAACTCCCCTGGAATGAAATATTACAAGAAAACTGGATGTGTAGTAGGAGGCTACCAGAGTCTTCTGACTGCTTTATTTTTCCTATTATATGAAACTGAACAGTATGATATAATCATTAGTATCTTCCAGTTCATGATTACACTGCGTGGAGAAAGTATAAGTATAACTAAGAGTACGTAACATCATCAACCCGAGTCACGGCCCGTCAAGTGGCTTCTTTCCCACAATATCCTTTATCCACCGAGGATTACATGTTGTGCTGGTGGTGGTGATAAATTGATTCTTTTACCGGTCTATTGTAGTCTTAAACCCTGTTTTACTGTAAATAGTTTTACTGCATTTAGCCCTTTAAGATGAAATGATTTTCATTAGCTCTTAGACCATTTCGTCGGTACTAACTTTACTGCTGCCGTTTTAATGGTGTTTGTAGGGAAAGTTTGTAATTTGGAGATATATATCGAGTAAAAAATGGTGTTAAGCATCGTGAAAAGCTATAAAGGCTGTATAATGGGTAGAATATAATCAAAACTTAGCTACAATTTTTCAAGATGCATCCTCTGACATTAAGATGGGTGGTCTGAATCGAGTAGTTACGTGATTTAACCTAAATTATTTTCTGCCTAACCTGAGATTCTACGTCTAAGTCAATGTAGTGGAATGAAGGGGTAAAATGTAAGCCTGTGGGTTTATACCCTTTTTATCTAGATATATTGTGTACAGCTCCATGGTGGATTGTTATTTCTACGCAAGCCATACAAATGCATTTATTATTATTGTATCATCGTGTTGTTTTCTGAGATTTTCCCTGGGAGTTTCTTGTAACCGTATTAAGAATGCATGTATACATGAATAGCTTTCCAATCTTTGAGAAAAGCTGGAGACGCTGGAGTTCCAAGGAACAGTTAGAATTATAAGAGAGGACGTGAAGAGAATGGAGAAGTAGGGGAAAGGAGTGAGTGTAGTGAAGTAAGTAAGTGGGAGGAAAAATAATTTTGTAGGAAAGTATACACTCATATAAGCTGCTATCTAGCCACTTATACTGATGCTCACCTGGTGAGTATGTAACGATTCCACAAGGCCGATGACGGAAGGAAGCGGCTGGGATATGATCTAACATGTTAGACAAGGCTGGAGGGATCCCAGCGTTGTACTCTGCTGAGACAATGATGTAACCATCCGCCTTCTGAATCTTGTTGTCCAATTCACGGAGCCAGTCCGGTGCTTCAGTTGCGGGATTTTTCATGAAAAAAAGTGGAACCTTCACGATCTCAAGCGGCAGCTCGGCTGGATCTACAATAAATTACGTCATTTCACAGTCAGTGTTTTCATTACAATACTATCGCCACTCTTCTAAACCAGTAACAATATGAAAAGAGCCACACAAATGGAAAGTACTACTAACAGGGAACTTTAATATATTCACGTGTACGTGGTTTAGCTCAAAACAGTGTTTTTTTACAATTTGGTTTGAAAAGAATAATTTAGAAAAACAATTTTCTGCCACAAAGGAAAATCAGTTATGTGTGTTTCTGGAAACACAAAGCTTCGTTTACAATAAGCTTGATAGATTTGAATCAAATGTAAAAATTGGATACGCTTTCACATTTTCCCAACACATCAACTGCTTTTTAGAGTTTGAAATTAAACCCATTAATTTTGGAAAGCGTGAAAAATCACTCAGAAAGTAGATTAAAGTTTTTAGCTACAAGATTAGTGCTAAAAGCATTGATACGTACAAGTCTGAAACAATAGGTTCTTCTGGAATTGATGGGATGCAAATAATGACATCATATTCGTCGCTCGCATTCGCATGCTTTCATCATTCTGCTCCTATGCAAATACGCCATGCTTTTATGCAATGGATGTGTAAATTGCGTAGAAATCAATCAGGACTATTACAAAAAGAAAGCCATCTTGGTTGTGTTTGGATTGGTGGCTTGGTTAGTTTGCTTTAGTTGATGAGTTAGGTAAAGTGAAAAGAGAAGGGATTTTTTCATTAGTTTACCTATGACTTCAGGATCCATTCCCTGGGCCGCGACAAGATTCTTGACGGCGATGCAAACTCTGTCGGCAATTCTTCCAGGGCGAACACTTCCCATGAAAATAAGGATTTTTTTGGCAGCCATCTCTTCCAATCCTCTTTCTACTTTCTTTCTCAGCTTTCGACTTTTTCTTTCTTCGATCTAAAACAATATATAGTTTTTTTATATTCCTTAAGAAGTCCCAAGAAAACTGTCGGTTTTTATTATAAAAGTGTGATGATTTGTTTTTCATGCATAAAGAAAGGAAGTCCCTGTTTTTATCAATATGAAACGTCTTCAAATGATTCACTTCCAAAGACACATTACAATAGAAAACTACGGGGGAAAATTATTAGTGAGTCTATTATCGTGTGAATGGGATCAAAAGAAAAGGAGGAAAGCATAGACGAGATGACAAGGCATGAGGAGAAAATGGGAAAGAGACTAAAATGAAATCCAATTGTGTGTGGATTGGATATCGAATCTTTACATTTTTTCTTTAAAGAAATAACGCTTCTCTATTCTTTCTTTCTCTTTTAAGCAGTTTCAGTCTTTTACAAATGATCTATCTTCTTAAGCTTTGTCTGTTTTCACAGCTTTTTTGTCTTGTTTTTTAAACTACTCTACTACGTAAACTATATGTAAGGAAAGGAATGTACATTACAGCATGTGTTATAAATGCAGTTAGCCGAATTCCTTGAACAAATCTACATTTTGCTCTGTGAACAAAAAAGAAAAAAAAGAATCGAGGGCAATTTTTTTGGGACTTTCTCAAGGACCTGAAGAAGAGTTGTTTTAGTGTACTGTTTTTCTGCTAGTCTTCGCGTATTACTAACCTGTAGTTCTAGTAACTAAGAAGTACTATATGCAAGTGAGTTTGAGTTTGTAGTAAAACACATGAAGCAAAGTGGGTCGACTCGCCGGACTACACACATGCAGTTCTACTACTGTACTGTGTGCAAACTTTACTGTATCTTGATGTTATTATTGCCATGCTTCTACTGTTTGGCCTTTCTTTGTATGGGACGTCACATCTTCAGTTCAATTCTTGTTCCACATTTACGGTTTGTTATCATAGCTAGGCTATTCCGTGAATGTCGTGTAGACGGAAGAAAATGCTCATAGCTTTTAGGGATATGGTCAGACTCAGACTACTAGCAGATTACACTTTTATGCCTCTCAACAACCATGTTTTTCATATAATTTCTGTATGAATCTTTCCTTTTACATGGAACTCTTACTCAAATATGCCATTCATATTATATGCAGATATCATATCGACAGGAAAAAACTTTGTCTCCACACAATGTAGGTAGTACTATTTTGAATGGCTTTGTCAGCAACATGCCGAGACAATGACATCACAAAGAAAAATTGCCACAACATACACAAAAGCTGATTATTGTTAACTTTGAACATTTCATTTATGAGATAATGTGCCATATCACCAATCGCTTATTTTTAAATAACACCTAAGAAATAATGACCTTGAATTTTCATGTCTATTGGATTCGCAATATTTGAAAATAATAGTAAAACACTAACCTAGTAATACGCTTGATAGGAACAAGACACGACAGTGTTATTATCAGCGTTGAATACATAATATCATTACTATCTACTACATATTTTATTATCAATCAATTATGCCTGTGCAATTGCAATTGTTTGAAGTAACAAGTATGTATGAATGGATTTTACATAAACTTTAATATTGATCAAATATTTCGAAAGGTTATCATTCGGTCTTATTTGACATAGATAAAAAGAATGCTCACCAAAGATAATGTCGGATCACGTGCGTCGAGTTGAAGTTCACCAAGAGTGTCCTGATGATAGCAATGCAATTTTTTAATGGCAATCGTGTTAGTCTCTTTATCACATTGTTTTAAGTGAAAATCAAATGCGCACTCACCTTCACCAAACTCATTAGATTTCATTCAGAACGTTTGAAAACATTGAACTTGTGAAATTTTTGGAAGGAAATGGCAGCCTGTTCCAAATATCTGCCCAAACCTAGACAAATGTAACATTTTTTATCGGAATATTGACCAAATATCTGTCTCAATACTAAACTGATAATTTCTTTTCTCTTATTCTTTTATACTTGGCTACCAAAAACGTTCTAATATATTGGAAGATATTCAAATGGGATTGGAAATCGCATAAATTTTTAAAATCATTAATCAATAGTTTCAGGCATTTTGATTCTAAAATATAATTCCAATATGAATACGTCTCCCAGACCGTGTATCCGAATATTTTGTATGCTCATATGTATACAAAATTTTTTATTGATTATTTGATTTTCATGCGTTGTAAGCTTTCTTTCGAAATCTAATAAGTACAGAGATTACCTGCAAACAGCTATTTATCCTCTCGATAGGAATGCACACAACTATTAGAGGATTAACAACATTCTACTAAAAAACGAAGAAGAAATTTAAAAAAATATTATGTCTAAATGTGTAGGAACAACTGCAACTTTTATACAAACCGTCAGAATGGGAGAAACAATTTGAATGACAAATTACGTGTCATGTATCAAAATACTATTAAGCTTCCATGTTTGATTGCGTCTGGATGTGAGCATCCACTCAGATTTAGAACAACCTGTTATTACTATTACCTTCAAGTTTAGAACTCAACCTGATCCTGCAAGACACACTGAATACTATTCAGTATAATGATATTTGTTTTATCTAAGCTGATAATGATTATGTAAAGCTCCTTCATCTGACATCACTGACTTAGTTATTCGTTTGAAGAAAAATGACGAATGACTCCGACGAAGCAAAGATGGTCTCACAATAATGTGAGTCTGTCTAATGGACATTATTGCTTTCCATATTTACTCGAAAAAAGTGGTTTTCCCGTTTCTTAGAAAGAAATTATTTTTCTATTATATATCAAACTTTGTGAACCAATCATATTATTGTTTTTTTAATGTTGAGAAGATATGAATAAGTTATAAAAATGTGGAGTTAACCGTCGACAGTCTTCTTACGACTTAACGGTTCCCGCAAAGACGCATAACGCTGGTTATAGAACTTATATACATACATTTATGCTTAGTAGTGTTTATGCACGCTAAAACAATGTGTTTGGATAACATTGCTCACACTAAAAACTCCCATAATAAACAACTATAGTTGTGTCGAGAAACATTCAGAACGACAAAGTAAACATTTGTGGCACTAGGATGTTTACACACCTCCGTTCCATAAACCCCAAAGAGACACTTATGCAATGCAATATAAATAGGCAGGTCAGACTTGCAGAAGATAAATAAAGCTGATGGTGGATGGTAGCAGTTTTCTGATTATAATGCTGGATTATTGAATATCGTGTATAATTTAATCTGTAATAGTCATCGCGTGTTTGTGCTGTGGAGCACAGGATATCTATGTTAAAGGCATACTATATTTTACCTGTTTGGAAATGTCCGATCACACAGACATAAAAATTTTAACTAGATTAAATTAATCCCTCTTCTCAACTAAGAAGGCGTTTGAATGTAACCCTGGCAAAATAAAGAAACTACCATAAACACTTTCCGAAATTCCATTCATGATTTAGTATGTACAGCCTATAAAGATTTTGGACTGAATTTTAAACTAGCATTACGTGACACTCAAAAAAGTAATACTCCAGTCTCCAGTGTATTTTGGTTGCATAAAGCGTGAAATCTCTGAGTGAATGTCATGCTCTTTCATGTGTAAGTCGTGTAAGTATATCAGAGCTGGACTACGGAGCCTGGTTGTCTGTATATTAACAAAAACCTCCTCCTAAAGAATGAACAAATAACAAATTAGTAAAAAAAACTCATAAAAACTATGTATATGTATTGGACATTGGACAACTTAAGAGCATTTCATTACTGAAAGCAGTGGTTTTTGGATTTAACCTAACAATGATGAGCCATCAATTCAAGATGCTGGCTTGTTGAAATGAAGGTCATACTATGTTTCATAACGCGTCTGTACATATCTTCTCCACACTACATACTGCCTAATGCGCGCTGATGATGTAAATCCTTTCAATTCTGCCTTGTCAAGGTCGTTAATGTCCATTTCCATCAACAATTGATATAATATGTTTTACAACAAAGCCTAACGATATCAGCAATTCTTTACATGCGACAAATGCTGGAATCCAAATAATCAAAGTATGCATGACTTGCCAGGAATGTGTTAAGATGATCATCCATCAGTTTCATGATTATGTATGTATTTCGAGGTCCAATATACAATTAGAAGTAGCATATCTGAAACCAATGTCACAATAAGTCAAAATGATTTACATTCTCGACTTTTGAGTAAATAGTGATTGTCCATTACATGACATGCAATACAGTGATACCGCGTTTGTCACGTGCAAATAAAACGTCAGCGTCTGCGATGATTCGACAAAAACTTGTTTCAATGCATGACAGACAAAAACAAATTACATTGTTTAAAATGGAGAAAAAACTCAACTCTTTCATTATGAATCATAAATGAATATGTTTCTATTTTTAGTGGGAGTATGTACGAGGGTCAGTGGCAAAACGGGAAAAGACACGGACTTGGGACCGAGTATAGAGGCAGATGGACGTATCGTGGCGAATGGACCCAAGGCTTTAAAGGACGATATGGGGTAAGGCAAGCGACCGCATCCAACGCCAAATACGAAGGAACCTGGGCAAATGGTCTTCAAGATGGTTACGGGTCAGAAACATATGCCGATGGAGGTAAGAAATCACTTCATCGTGTATATTGTAAAAACATCAACTCATCTACATTTGCATACATATTAGGCACTCATGTCAAAACGTCATCAAACTCCATTAACTTCACAATGTGATACGAAATGCTCATCAACTAGGAATAAATGCATTTTCATTAAGTTGTTAATTATTTTTTAATTACAAAAGCACTTCCTCCTATCTACGTCGCATCAACTCACATCTCACAGCTTTCAACTAGACAATGCATTTCTAAATTTATTTTTCGGACCCTTTAGCATTTCATGAGTAGAGATTGAGAAAAAAGAGGAAAAAACATCCACTCCTCGCTTGCGTCCTGTCTGTCACGTCGATCTAAACTTATTCATTAGTGAAAACGAGAAAAAATATATGCCACACAGCACTAACTTATTGTAGTTTATCCATGATACCAATATGAGCATCCACGCTCATTTTCTCAATATACATTAGTTTCTCTTTATTAAATTTATCCATTTGTCTTTCTAGTTACTTGACGGAATAGTGTTGATGTAATTTTGTTCCTCTTTTCTTTCCTCAATGATGAAAGCAACTCAATAAAAGACAAGAGAATAAAAAAACTTTTTTTTGCTTCTGTCTCTCGTTGTCTGTGTACATATTTTCCCACTTCCTTTCACGCTGTCACTTTAGCAAGTCTTCTCCTTCACAATCCCAGCAGTCAACCGAGGCATTTACTCAGAGTAAAGTTTCTCCTCATCCTATAATAATAACAATAATAAAATGTATACGCATAGAAGAATGTTTAACTTTTACAACTCGGATGCGAGAGAGAGGACCAAGGTGAAACCAAATATTATTCCATTATTTTGCTCAACCATTTATATTACGCGTGCATTCTCCTCCAGGTACAAAAGAATCAGAATTCTTTGAAGTAAGTGCGGGATAGAGCGGAGAAAACTGTGCTTTCTCAAAATAGCGTAAATAACATTATTAAGAACCCTTACTCGTCGTCGGTTTCTCTGATAGAATAAAAATGCCTAACTTCTCCAAGAAGAGCATTGTATTCCCTACTCTAATGAAGTCAAAGTACGGTGACGGAGCTGGTGCTTTCTCGCAGCATTTACACAAGTTTTCTCTCTATATGTCCAAGTTGTGAAAGTCAACAATGCTGAGTTAAATGTATATTATGGAGGTGCATCCAGAAGAAACTTTTTTGTCCCTTTTTCCTACCAAAATCCTTTTTCATTTTCCCGGTGAGAGAGACATGACATGGTATATATCAACAACCAACTGCCACTCTTTCCGTGTGTAGTTGTTTCTTGTCAGAGGAAAATATGGAATGAAATGGTGTGAAGATGAGTCTCTACCATGAAACGGTATCATTCATTATTCAAGGACGAGGTTGCTGACTCCTCCACCGGTCCTTTCACCGTGTGTTGCCACTAAGATTAGGCTCGGTAGTATGGTGTGGTGGTGGTGATGTCAAGCGTAATATATTGTATTTAAACGTGTTACAATATTAACGTACTTGAGAACTCTTGGCATAATAAAAATATATAGTAGTCTAATAATCGTAGCAGCAGGAAGTAAATTTTAAATGCTCGCTCGCACACGCAGTCACGACAAGGATGCGAGGAAGGTTTATTATATGAAACTCAAACCAAAGCTTTATCTTACGAAAATTATACATTTGTAGATACACTCATTTCATGTATTTTCCTCGTTGAAAACTCGCTGGCTGTGTGTTTATATGCTCGCATATAAAGGAAGAAATATTATATCTTTGCGGGTAATACACAAAATGTTGAAATTCGAAATGAATGGTGACGGATGTGGCTTGACAATGTATGGCTGGAAAGGCTGCCAAAACTGAGCTATTGCCAAGATATACGAGAATGAGATATTTAGAAAGAAACAGAGAACTGCACAGGATAATTTGAGTACTGTGCAAGTAAGTATAATGTCATGCAAATAGTGAAGAAAGGGATGCTTTTGCCAAAGGTGAAACAACGGGAAAATATCGTATGTACTGCAAAAGTACGGACACGAGCCATTATCAAAAATTTTAGTGGTGTGAGATACAACAATGAACTAAACATGGATATGGATAAAACGATACAAAATGAAAATAGTTTTTTCTGTCAACTGAAGATATTTGATTTAGTGGAGATACTCTGGTTTGAATGGATGGACACTTGACAATATAGATAAAACTCTGTATAATTGTCAGTTGTTCGCGAAAGGCAATGTCGTTATGAATCATCAGGGAAATAATCATGATCGGATGCGATGCAGCGTCATATCCGCTTTCACCATCATCAATTTCAAGTAAAACATCATCCACGAGCAATTTTGAGATATAATGCTCATTGTACATGTCATATCAGGGCAAGTTCTGTGTCTTGTTATGCAAGCTACTCTGGGAAGACCAGATAGACACATAATATGCAACTGCAAGCGTTTTATTTAGAAGTTTCATATTTCATGATCTTACAGAAAATATCTCTATAAAATGTCCTGCTGGTCTCTGACCTGGCCTTCCACTAGTCTAATATCATTTATTTTGAGATAGATCTTGTACATGGACAAGTACAGAACCAACGGAGCACCACGTTTCATCTCAAACTTTATGTGCAATATAATAACAACATCTTGTACAATCCACAATCCCAATAACCTCTTGAAATAGAGAAGTCGTTTGTTTGGAACCATCCTCCCTTCACGGATTAAACACGACAAGACGACGGGTTGAGAAATGAAATACAGATGCATGAATTGTGAATGGGCAAGTTTTCTATTCAAGCAAAATAACTTGAAGTCGGGCTGGCTCAGAATGACGTCATTCCTTACACTTGGGAAAATATAAGCAATGTGCTGAAATGTGACCGAAGCCATGCTAATAAACTTTCCCATCTTTATTACATTCTGTGTCTGCCACACCTTTTATAACGGCATATTTTGTTTCATCACACCTCATATTATATTAACTTGAGTCTCTAGAAATGTCAAATACAAAACAGATTAAGTAACTTTCTCTGTTCGATTGTCTTTCAAAGACATTTGATCGAAGTCGTAGAAAATGCAGCAATTTGCATTATAGCCATTTGTTCATTAAAATAAATGACTTCTTATTTGAATTGATATCATATTTTGAGGAAATTCATAGCAAACAAATCTTCATTTAATGACTTGAATCGTTTATAAAGTCGTCCACAAAGAAAGAAATTTTGTGAAACCAAATGTAATTTGATTATTTTTGTAATATCATAAATCAGGATTCTAAGAATTTTTAGAGCATTGGTGTGTCTAAATATGAATAGCAAAAAAGCAAAATCTTCACATTTGCTTGTTTGAATTGAACCAAGATTGAGTTTATGCAATAAAATTACCATTATAACTGTGGAGTGTTGTATGTATGAATTATATGAGGTATTTTATAGATGAAATAAAAATTTACAAAGTAAGATAGATAAAACATACATGTATTTCTTGCAAATGCAATTTTTGCATGCATCACTCTCGTCGGCAAATTGTTATTTGCGTGAACCTGAATAGTTAGAAAGAGTGCTTTCTCACTCTACTAGAATTTTTATTAGTTTTCTTTGCTGTGTAGTAATAGCAAGGCGAGAATTCGTGTCAACTGATTTTAACTTGGGTATATATTGAATATACACATGGAAGACATATTACCTATCTTGATCTCTACAAACTTCACAAAAAAGTGTCACTCTTCATCTCTCTAAAGCAGAGAGCATTAATGCACAATTTTGTTCGTCCTCATCTCAGCATTATCTACATGTGTGGATGTTGTTGTTCTTTTCAATTTGTGATGATAACAAAGAGGAAAGCATTTTAAGCATGTTAAGAATACAATTCATGCTTTCAAAAGAGAAACAACAGTGTGCAAAGTACAACGCACACATGAAATACATGTTCATTATGTTTTGTTATTTATGCTTCACCTCCATTAGGCGTATAGGAGAAGGTGACGGGCTTTATGCTGCCTTTATGTAGTTTTATACCACCCTCTTTGTGTGCATGCATTATAGATGGTAGTTTATGTAAATAATGTATTGGATTTTCCCTTCTTCCACTATATCTGCGAGAATACAAATTTTTTTCGTACTTGTCCCAGTTATTTTTAGAGACATTTTTGTTTCAGCTTGAGTGGCTAAAAATAAACAGATGTGGAACGACGGATGTCTACAAAATTTCTTTATTATTATTGCTGCTGGATTCGATTTCCATGTATCTAGAAAGAGAACGACAGGAACATGTAGACAGGCAATAGAGTGATTGGTATTTAATATGGAGAAAAATGGAGAAAGTTTTAGCTACCATATTTATAACTTTCTCGCTTTCTGAAACTGAAAAACATACCTACGCCAATTCTTCGTATGGAACTAATCGCATTAATAGAATTAATCACAAATAATGCATGACTATAAACTCTCACGTCCACCTACAAAAATGCTGATAGTGCGTAATCGAGTTTCTGGTACCACCAATTTGATTTAATCGCAAGGTACTTTCTGTAGTTTTAATTATTGAATATATGTTATGCATGTTCTCTGTTTCTCTGAATTTTATCTGAAGTTTTCCCAATTTTTAGTCGAATTGCTTGATGTATCCGATAGAGAAAGTTCCGATAGGGTTACCATATATTATTCATTTTACGGCTTATGGTTCTGCACACAAATCAAATTAAAGCTACATTTTACACACTTTCTTTCACATGAAACAGGACTAACGTGAATTAGCATTACACAGTATAACTAAAAACAAGACTGACATTTTGTTTGTTTGTGCAAAACATGTAGTCGTTAACAATCTGTCACATAAAGGACATCAAAGCTAAATGCATTAGATATATATGAAAATCTATTTGGTCACATACTATACTGATCCATACTGAAATTATTGGAAAAGAGGTTGGCATTTGTGAATTTTTTAAAAGATTTAACAATTCAACGTACTTCCGCATGTAATTTTATCGATTTTGTAGTGGAACACGCTCTTGACGATCAGATCAGCATTTGGCTTTTTACCAATTATTAATGCTTCTTGAGGAATATTTACAAACACCTGTAAATTTGAAATGAGTGTAATGAAAAAGTTTGCTCTGCTCTTTCAAACTTTATATGCTCTAATAAGTTTTTCAGCAAGTTGTTCATTACATGATGAGTAATTTAAAAAAAACGCATGCATGCATCGATGATATTATTATGAAGAATTTACTACATTACAGTTAAAGCGCATTTCCCGCTACATTATGCAAATTATTCAATCATCAACTTGGATTGTATTAAAATTCTCTGGAGTTAGAGTTTAAAAGAGTTGGTTGTTTTGCATGCAGATTGCGTCACATTTATTTACATGTTATTTGAAATTGTATAAGTTTGTAAATTGAGTTTTTATTCATTGATAGTAGACCTATACATTTCATTTAAATGAAGCTAGCTGTTTATCATGAAAACAGAAAAATCGGATCCCAAAACAAACTATTTTTTTCAAAATGAACTTTTGATTAGATGTATGTGGCACAATACACAGCAATTCTTCTTTCTCCGTGCTTTCCCCTACTTAAATACTTTCTAAACAAGGGACTTTCCAAGCCCTAAAACTTTTGAAAAGTTCTGCCTTTCGAGCCCTAGTGCAGTTTCTTATTTCTTTGTAGTCATTCATTTTTTATTTTTGAGTTTACAACCATATCAAAGTGCAAAATACGGTACGTAGGCACACACCTTTTCTATGCACAGTTATCAGGGCGAGTAACTGCAAAGCTACTTTTATTCCTGTCTTCTGAAAATTTTCCAGCTTAGTTGGTTTAACGCTTAATTTCTCACCTGAGTGCTCTTCAGAGTCCCTTGGAGGAAAGATTTCCGCTTCATTCTGGGTTCTTGTTTATAACTTACTCGGTGATGCGATCCTTTATAAATGCGATTTCCTTCTCGTCTTCTACATTCCAATCGCTAAATCTTCGATATAGCTTCTCATACCTTTGTTTATCCATGTTTTTCATATTAGGAGTGGGAATAGTGTTTCCGTACAAGAAACAGGATAGATCCTTAATGCAACTTACATTAATGAAATTCTTTTCCAGCTATTTTTCGTTCACTCCCTTAGCAGACGTTATTATTTCCTTATAAAATACAGATGCTATATGGCCCGCATACAAGCAGAAAACTTGGAAAAAATAGTTTTAATTTCTAATTAACAACATGATTTACTAGAAGCAGAATTTTTATTTTTTCTCGAATCAAACATTTTTTCTACTCTCTATGCTAATTAGTAATTACAAGTGATAGGCTGCCATTAGCATATATTTTATCAAATATTTATCAAGCAACACCAACTAATTGCTTTAATACTAAATAGTAGTGGTGATAAACATGGAATTATGAATGCACAAATAAACTAGTCAACCACCACGTTATCATCATGTTTTGTCGCGAACAAAACTTTTCATAAGTAAAGCCATATTTGTCCCAATTATTAGAAAAGTACGGCAATTAATGTTATTAGCCTGCATCAAATTGGGACTCTGCAAGCTTGTTAATGTTGAAGTCACATAATCACTTGGATATCATCATATTAATTAAAATACATTTTATACTTGTTTTTTGCTAATTTACCAATTTACTAACTTTTATTGGAGCATATAAAGAAAAAATTCATGTACGATACCTAAAAATGGCTTCATGCATGCTTGTATGAATCCATTCCACATTATTCATACAAGTGAATTCATTCATTTACATTTATCAACTGTAATTGATGATAACATACAAATACAAACACTACCATAATACTACCCAGCTAATGTTGATGCTGTTTTGTGCTTGGAAAGCATCGATTTAATTAGCGCTCTTACAATTCGAAGGCTGTCATTATTGAATTACCTACAATTAGTACAATTTAATTAGTCCAACTCCAGTGTTCAAGTTTTTCATACAAACAAACTCTTACAATGCTTCACAGGAACGTATCAAGGTCAATGGCTGAGAGGGTTGAGACACGGCTATGGTGTAAGAACGAGTGCTCCATTTGGGATGGCATCCCATTTCCGTCCAAAGGCACCGACGGGATCGATGACGTCGTTGAAGAGTGAAAATGCTGAACCCACATCTGAAAGGTGGGATATAAACACTTTGCTATAATATGTATCATGTATGTCTTTCTACAGTATGTTTAATCCGTACCAGTAGACGGAACTTTAGTACCAAAATTTAAAAAAGTTTATTCAGTCTACTTATAACTTACTTAAGTCTAAACGAAGTCTCAATGGAAAGAAACCTTGAGAGATCTTCCGTTTTTAACTTTACTTTCTCTTTTGTAGCAAGTTGTAAATGGAGCACGTGAAAACAGAAAATCATATACATTTTGTAATAGAGTGTCAGTTCCTTTCAAATCACATTTTACTTCTTTTTCTTACTGCAGGGATCGAAGAATGGACGATGTCAGAGGAGGCTTTGTTCTAAAAGCAAAAAGTGATGAGCCACCAGCGAGACGAAGATCGTTAAGCGAAAGATCAAGTAACTTCAAAGACTCACTACTCAAGGTAAAATATATATCTGGATGTCATGTGATACGTGTTATAGCTTACTTTTGATGTGAACAGATAAAGACTTTCTCCTATAGCTGTGTGCTTTCTCCATAACCAGCTAGTGCTTGTCCTCTGGTAATGATGGCATATCATGTCAAAAAGTCTGCGCTCACAATTATCACTACGACAGTCGCTCCTACCATCCACTATACTACTACTTATACTACTGCTAGAGATCATTCGCTCCACTTTATTGTTATAGACGGATTTATACTTGATACCAATAAAATATACATGGTTATAAGTAGCTTTAATGTTTTTGCGCAGATTCGGTGAATCATAGTTTTCAGGAATTGACGACATCTATAAAGTCATAAATATATACCTCGAAAAAAGAATAATATACCTCCGACCCCAATAAAAACTCTTGGGTTTACTTTAGTAATTGATCCTGATCTCAACTCATGGTCGGTTGATTGGAAGGTAACGCTATATCCAGACACACTACAGAGGGGCAATACATAATTTTACTTCGTTTACAATTTTTCCCTTTCATCGTCAGCTTTGAGCCGGTAATGGAGATGAAGAATTTTATGAGAATTCGAGAGATATCTGTACCATATTTGTATGCATGCCGGCAATATTTGTGCTCAGTCAGCCGAAAAATAAAACTTAATCATCGATTTTGTAAAGGTTATGGTATATATGTGGTGCAAACTTGCGTATAATGTAACAGAATATAACATAATAGAGATAAATAACTTACGCAGAATATTAATTTCTAGCAGATGCATACACAATGTAAGCTAGCTAGATGGCAACATCATAATATCAAGAGCCATCCAAGAGTGGAGAACATTATGGAAAAGTATCTTTGAAAACAGGGGGAAATCTAATCCAAACATGCCTAAGGAATATCGTACGTGCTGATACCTAGATTTAAAACAAAGGAGACAAGTGTTTGATAGAAAGGGTTTGGGATAGAAATACATGGGTTTGGCTTTAAACATTCTTTTTATACTTTAAGTTAGGACCTCAATGATAAGATAAATACAAGGTTCTGTTTTGGAAAACAATGAACGTAACATGGCAGTATTTTGGAACAATATTTTATATCGGTGAAATTTTTTTTAGGCAGCAAACATTTTTCATAATAAGATCATTTGATGGATAGCGAGAAGAAAAGTAAACTTTTTCTCTAGAGAGGTCCGTGACGCACACAAATATGAACTTTGACACGAAGAGGAAATTTAATATAAAGTTTAGAGATTGAAATTGATTCCAAAACGAGAAGGACATATCGATCACATCTCTCAAGTCATTGTGTATTGTAGTAACTCAAAGTATTCGTTCACTTCAGAGAAAAATAAGCAATAGAAGAACCCTCCCACCCACCTGCGTGTCTATTTCGCTTTAGATCATATTTTATGACATTTCTTTTTTACCTCTGTTGCCCACCTCACAGGGACTCAAACTACGAAAGCAAAGAAGTACGGGAGATCTTGATAAAAGAGGTACAAACTCGAGCATTCGATCGACAGGAAGCACAACATCTTGGATGAGCACTGATTCAGCCCAGTCAGCCGTTACTTCCGGATCTCATCACACAGACTCCAATGCTTCTTTCGTAGTAGAGGTAAGCCTTTAAAAATCCGTCATATTTACAAGAAAACGTCTACCCGTATATTACAAACAGGGAGTAAACAAGCGAAAGTTTTTCTCCTCTGAAGTTCTTTGTGTAATCTTATATCCCGAAGCTATTGGTTGGGATGCTGTATGTATATGTTGGCAGGAAAAGAAGGTTGAGCCCGGTTGAGGATGAGAAAAACATTTAGGTTCTATTGTGAATTTTTGAATCTTGCTGTTATAAATTTCTATTTATATAATAATATGAGTTCAAAGAATACAAAAGGAAACTCGATACCTTTCAAAATAGAATGTACATTTATGTGTCTGGGTGTGACGGGTGAAAGCACGTAGTTCTATTATTTGCTACTTGAGGTTGTAGAGAAAGCGTTGAAAATTGGATGTTATTATGATGAATGAGTATTTATTTGTCGAGGACAGAGAGTGTAACTTGGAGTGATGTGGTGGTGTAAGCTCTGACAATTTTTTGTATTTTCTTCTTCTAATGAAAGAAAATAGCTGAAGGGAGGGAGAAATTCGTACAATAAGTTTTTCTCTCTCTTCTGTCTCTAGACATTGAGAAGCATCAAAAATGTGCAGTATAAATATTTTATTTTTTACTGTGCAAAAGAGTCAGAGAAAAAAGTTTTCTTCGTAATATTGTGGCCACACCATCATGACATGAAATACCGTTTTTACCTTTTTTCCTTGTAGTAAGTGTTGTGTATAGAGAGAGTACAAATTTATGAAAATGCTTTCGACTAAAATGTAGTAAGAATTTTTTGTGGTAAACCGAGACTTAGAGAAGAGAAAAAAGAAGTTAAAAAAACGCACGCATTGTTTATGGTTTCATTTCTGGATGGATTTACATGAATAATGTATTTATGTATGGTTTTATGATGATTACATTCTCACTGATTCGTCTCTCCTCTTTTCCTCTCTCTCCAGGATGAGCAGATGGATGCAAATGTAACGGAAACGTATATGGGTGAATGGAAGAACGATAAACGTAGCGGTTTTGGGATCAGTGAAAGATCTGACGGTCTCAAGTACGAGGGTGAATGGTACAACAATAAAAAGTATGGGTATGGCGTTACCACGTTCAGGGATGGTTCCACGGAGGAAGGCAAATACAAGAACAATGTGCTGATAACATCCCAAAAGAAGAAGCATCTGTTCCTCATCCGATCAGCCAAGTTTCGAGAAAGGATTGATGCTGCTGTTAATGCCGCACAAAGAGCTTCCAAAATTGCTTTGCAGAAGGCCGACATTGCCATTTCCAGGTGTGTATCTGTGTCTCTCACACAATGTGTGCATGTGTGGAAGGAAAACCTCTAATGTTTTATTTTCTATCTGTCTATCATCTTTTTATTGGGATTATTTTTTTGATGGCACTAGCAAAAAATGTATTACCTTTTCGTACCGTACTTAAAAAAGTAACATATGTGCTAGTTTTAATAGTCTATTGGGATGAGATGATCTCTGCTTTGGAAAATGAAATCACTGTTTTTTTGGGTGGAGAGATTGTCTGTAAACGAATTCATGTGATGCCATAATCATAAACCAAGCGAAATAAGTTTTCATGATGATTGTAACGTCTGTTTCATCCACCTTCTGGTTCAATACTGTTGCTCTTTACTCCAGAGAAGTTTGGAAAGAGCAACTGGATCAGTCCAATGAAGCAGATGAATTTTATGATAGTGAGATGATGATGATGATGAAGATAAACATCCTCTTTTAATTATGATCCTAATAGAAAAAAGTTGTGATGTATTTGATTGATGATGGTTTTTGATGTAATTAATGTGGCTTGTAGAACTGCAACTGCACGAGGCAAAGCAGAGCAAGCGGATATTTCAGCAGTGAACGCAAGAGAAGACTCAGAAGTAGCTCGCGTAATAGCGAGGGAACTCGCTCCTGACTTCCTTCAACCAGGTAAGGTTAATACTGTTAAGGTTCATACGAAAACTCCTGCGACTAAATTGAAGCACCTTCTTTATGTAAGTTAATGTCACAAGAAGTTGACTTTGAATTATTCTCCATGCTTCAAAACTATGGATTTTGCACTTGAAATTTTTAAAAATCTTATGCAAATGATGCACAATTGCCTCATAATGTTCAATTGAGTCGTAGGTATAGTCGTATGGCCCTTATATAAAGTTTTTTCTTCAAAAATTAGATCAATAGATTAATTAAGAGAAATAATGAAGTCAAGCTGAAAGAGATTAATGATTTCATTTTTTAGCAAATTGCTGTATCAATTTTCATGTGATTTCATAGACAGCCAGTTTTGTTATTTGTCATTGTCAAGTCAAACATTTTCTCCTGGTTTAGGACGTATATCTTTGTTCCATTAAATAACATTCCGTATACATTAGAAACTTGTACTCCATTTTAGCAACTTTTCATATTGTGGAAGTCATTTCAGTTTACCACAAGTCTAATGGCTATAGTGTACTCATTATTAAAAACAATTTTACTGTTACCAGTTAAGTATGTTCCCCTGTCTCAGAAAATGAAATATGAGAAATAAGTATAAATATGAATGAGAAAGCTAAAGTGTGATTTGAAAAATATTATTTCGAAATCCTGTTTTAGGTGAGATTCTAGGGACGATTAAGGTATCATTGGTTTTATATTGACCCATCCACTAAAATGGACAAAAGTATCAATTCAATGGATAGTTTGATTCAGCCAGTTACCTACTTCTACTTTGTATGCATATATATGGTATCAAGTTGAAAGATTTTCTTTTGTTATATACGTGGAGTCTATTATGGTTAAATCGTTACCTAATCGTAAGAGTATAAAGCAAGTTGAAGAAGTGAAATTAAAATCGTGTCTGATATATTTTCATTTCCAGGGGCAGAAGCGGCTCGTCCACCACCACGACATCATCTACCCGGTCCTCCTCCAGATCTCAATAAATATACTCCTCAAACTTCAGCGTCCAATTCCCAACTTCCACCACGTCCAGGTTTGCCCACCGGTGGTCGCGAACCTGTAGAACCTCCTCGATTAGAAGAGCCATCGCAATACGTAACTATTCCCACTCTCTCGTCGTATTCATCATCCCTCCGTCCTCAAATTCCAGACCGGCTGGACCGAACCTCCCTCTCAAATCAACCTCTCGACACTCCTCAATTCACACTGTCCCCCTCCCAACCTCAGCAGCAGCAGCAACAG